>JAWZYT010006931.1:5000-32500 GCA_034508575.1 Petrolisthes manimaculis | reverse complement strand
GATATATACACTATTATACATTATTATACATTTTTATTCATGATATATACACTATGATACATGATTATACATTTTTATTCATGAAATAAACACTATTATACATTATTATACATTTTTATTCATGATATATACACTATGATATATTATTATACATTTTTATTCGTGATATATACACTATGATATATTATTATACATTTTTATTCATTTGATAATATAGATTTTACATTTTTTTTGGTCTGAAACACGGACCGATAATGTACCAACATATTGAATCACACCCTATATAAAAAGATGGAAATTTATTTATTCTGAAGCGCAGCCGGTGACTGATTGAATTACCTACACCAAATGAGGTTCTCACTTGCCCAGATTAATACACACACACACACACACACACACACACACACACACACACACACACACACACACACACACACACACACACACACACACACACACACACACACACACACACACACACACACACACACACACACACACACACACACACACACACACACACATTCATATCAATCCTGTTGTTATTATTATTATTATGGTGGGATTCGCTAATGTACAGTCACGATCAAAATAAGTCATGCATCGAGTGAACGAAAGACCACCACATTGGAGTGAATAATATAAAAATAATTAAGAGTTACATGCAGAGGCCAAATAACAACAACAACAACAACAACAGCTTTTTATCTTCAAATTCATTATTACACTCTCTTTAATATTAAGGTCCTACCTACCTACTTTCCTTTCTACTTACTTTCCTACCTACCTTCTTTCCTACCTACCTTCTTTCCTACCTACTTACTTTCCTATCTACTTACTTTCCTATCTACTTACTTTCCTATCTACTTACTTTCCTAACTACTTACTTCCTACCTACCTACTTTCCTACCTACCTAAAATCCTCCCTCCCTCCCTCCCCCCTCCCTCCTTACCTGTCACGTGCTTAATTAATTATATCCAGGCTGTCTAGATTAAATGTTGTGGTATTTGCTGGTGGTAATTCCATCCCTAATTTTTTTATTGCATTTTTTTTTTTAATTGGATGAACACATATTACTCCAGATGAACTCAAAGTTACTCACTGTTTTGGGGGGGGGAGGGGGGAGGATGGGGGAAAGGGGGGGAGGAGGATGGGGAAGGGGGAGGATGGGGGAACTTTCGTGACATAATTTGGAGGAATAGTTGTCCCTCAGCTAACTTCGACGGCCATCTCTCTCTCCTTCCTTTCTCCTGACCTCCCTCAATCCCTCCCATTCTTAATCTGACTTCCCCTGACCCATCTTCCCTCCCTTCACCTTATCTGACTCTCCCTCAATCCCTCCCATCCTTCATCTGACCTCTCCTAACCCATCTTCCCTCCCATCCTTCATCTCAATCTCTCTCCTACCTTTCTCCTGACCTCTCCTGACCCAGCCTCCCTCCCATCCTTCATCTCAATCTCTCTCCTACCTTTCTCCTGACCTCACCTAACCCAGCCTCCCTCCCTTCACCTCATTTGACTCTCCTTCCCTCAATCCTTCCATTCACCTGACCTCACCTGACCTATCTTCCCTCCCTCCGACCTCACGCGACCTACATATCTGGGCTGACTCGCATCACTAGGCTCCCCTTCACCTGACTTAATCTAACGGGGAATCCAACCTTCCTGCCAAATTAGGTTAAGAATCAGGGAATCTCTAATGTGGGGTCAGTGTAAGGGAAGGGTAGGGGCAGGGTTAGGGATGGGTAGGGTGGGACAGGGAAGGAGTGAGCAGAGCAAGGTAGAGGGTAGGACAGGGTAGGATAGGGCAGGAGTTAACAGAGCAGAATAAGGTAGAGCATAGAAGGGGTAGAACAGGGCAAAATAGGAAAGCACAGGGAATGAGAAGGCAGGAAAGGTAATGGGGTGGAAAGAGGAGAAAACTGCCACTGGAGGGAAGGGGTGAGAGAGAGAGAGAGAGAGAGAAAGAGAGAGAGAGGAGTGAGTAGACGAGAAAGTAAGAGAGGAATATGAGACGACTAGAAGGAATGGAAGGGAGAGGAAGGAGAATAAAAAAAGGGGAATGAGGGTATGAGAAGGGGCAGCAGTGATTAACGTGAGGGGAAGCGAAAAGGAAATGAGAGTGATGGGGAAATGATGAGATGTAATTGGAAGGAAGGAAACACAGATGGGGAGAGAGAGAAAAAAATATAATAGAGAAAGGGAAGTGAGGAGAGGAGAGGGGTGGTGGGTGGGTGGGGAGAGAGCAGTTAGAAGGGAGGGAGAGAGAGGGGGGAGGAAAAAATAGAAAGGGAAGTGAGAGAGACGAGAGGAGAGTGGTGGTGGATGGTGGAGAAAGAAAAGAGAAATGGGAGAAAGTAGAAAAGGGGGGAGAGGAGAAAGAGGGGAAGAAGAGAAAGAGGGGAAGAGGAAAACATAGAAGGGGAAGTGAGAGACACGAGAGAAGAGTGATGGTGGACGCTGGTGAGAGAAAAACAAAAAGAGGAGAGAAGAGAAAAGGGAAGAGAGGAGAAAGGGGAAGTCTGCTGGGAAAGGGAGAAGGATTATTTTGGTGTCGAGAAAACAAAGATTAATAAAAAAAAATTGATGGATGATTAGAATGGTAGAAGGGAAATGCAGTAATGTAGGAAGAAAGGAAGAAATGATAGAAAGCAGAATAATTGATATGAGAGGGAAAGGTAGGAAATTATACAGAAATATGAGTAGAAATGGAAGGACAAGGAAAGAGAAAGAAAGGGAAGGAGGAGAGGGGAAATAAGGCAGTGAAAACCAAGAGAATTCAAGGGAGAGAAAAAAATGGAAGAGAAATGGAAAGGAAGAGAGGGGAGAGGGAGTGAAAGTGGCAAGGGAGGAAAAATGAACAAATATTAGGCCATTAAGATAAGAGGAAGGGTTTAGTGAAGGGAGGAGGGAAGGAAAGGAATGAGAGGAAGCGCTAGAAGGGAGAAATGAGAAGAAGAGAAAGAGAGAGAGAGAAGAGGGCAAAGGAAAGGGAAAAGGTAGACTAAGGGAGAGGAAAGAATAAGGGAGGGACAAGGAGAGGAAAGGAAAGGAGGAAAGAGGAAAATGTAGATAGAAGAGGAGGAAAGAGGAAAATGTAGATAGAAGAGGAGAGTAAGGGGCACGGAGAAAGGAGAGGAAAGAACTGGAAGAGAAGAGAAGAGGAAGGACAAGGATATGTAAGGATAGGGAAAGGGAAATATATATATATATATATATATATATATATATATATATATATATATATATATATATATATATATATATATATATATATATATATATATATATATATATATAGAAAAAGGTCCGGCTGCCTGGATTAATCTAAATGGGATTAAATTATGAGGAAATTGTATAACTGGTGAACTGTAAGGTTTGTGAATCCCTCAAACAATGCCACGAAACAGATCCTCTCTTAGTACCATTGTGTGTGTGTGTGTTGCCTGGTATAGTGTGTAGGAATCAGTAACCCATCAATTTAAACAACAACTGAATTTTCTCTAAAGTGCAACTATGAACATGATGTGCTCGTGGTGACAATACAGTACTTCCTATATATTATAAACACAGAGTAAAAACAAATGAGCGTCGGTATAAACATCTACCGTATAATCGTGGAAGTAAAATTCACAAAGGTAATTGGTAATGCGATTTCTTATTGAAAATTTGATATTCTAATGAAAAACAAGATAGGAAAATTAGATTACCGCTCTGCGAACCGTCTGAAAATTTAATGAAAGTCAAGGTAATTTAGTGATTTGTTGGCCATTGTAAGTATTGATAAACTTAAAGGTGAAGCCATTAAGGTTTAATGTGTTTTCCAGGTGTCCGAGTTCTAAATGTAATGCAATATAAAATGAACACGTACGATATAACCTTTAAGGACTAAAGTTATAACACGATTTCGTTTAACTGAATCAGGTTATTTGAAGTAAATATCGTAGTGAGATTTAAAAGTGGGATATATGTAAATAGGTAGATAGAGAGATAGATATTAGATAGATAGATAGATATTAGATAGATAAATAGATATTAGATAGATAGATAGATATTAGATTGATAGATATTATATATATATATATATATATATATATATATATATATATATATATATATATATATATATATATATAAAGTATAAAAGAGTGAGGAATAAAGACAATAATGGTGAAAGAAGTGGAGGAGAAAGATGAGTGAAGAAGCCTACTTATTATTCTATTACTGCCCTCCCTCCTTGTCACTGGCAGCCTCTTTTTCTCTTTGTCTCTTTCTTTCTGTGTGTGAGAGACAGACAGACAGACAGACAGAGAAAAAGTGAGAAAAAGTGAGTGAGAGCGAAAAAAATGGAGGACCAGTTCACTTAACCTTGAGTTGGCGTGATTGTTATTGAAGCTGGTGGTGCCTTTTCTCTATAGCACATCATACATCAGAGTCAGTAAGCCAGGCCAGGCCAGGCCAGGGTGTGTGCCAACCTTGTGTACCCCGAGAACAGTAAGATTAATTGCCGCCACCGTAGCACGAGAGGCGTATGATATTGGATATACGACAGTGATATATGTACACTGTATATATGTGGTTATGCCTTGCCAATACTGTGTCTGTACGCTCGCTGGCATATATGGTATAACTATTTCTTATTCTCCTCCTTCTCCTTCTCCTTCTCCTTCTCCTTCTCCTTCTCCTCCTCCTTCTCCTCCTCCTTCTCCTTCTCCTTCTCCCTCTCCTTCTCCTTCTCCCTCTCCTTCTCCTCCTCCTCCTCCTCCTCCTCCTCCTCCTCCTCCTCCTCCTCCTCCTCCTCCTCCTCCTCCTCCTCCTCCTCCTCCTCCTCCTCCTCCTCCTCCTCCTCCTCCTCCTCCTCCTCCTCTCTCTCTCTCTCTCTCTCATTCATCTTTCCCACTCCATTCATTTCCCTCTATTTCACCCTCACCAATTCCACTCACCATCCTTCCCCAATTTCCTCTTTCCCCCCATTCCCTCCTTCCCCCTGTCCACCTCTCTCCCCCATCCACCACCTCTCTCCCCCATCCCCCACCTCTCTCCCCCCTGCCTCACCTCTCTCCCCCCTGCCCCCATTCCCCCTGTACCCCTCTCCGCACCCCCCCATCCCAGGCCTCCAGCATAACCACTGTGACTCCATTAAAGAGAAAACAATTACTGGAGGATAACCGCTCAATTTTCCTCTGTTGTGTGTTACCCTAATGGTCTGTGTGGCTACTGTGGTTGTGGTTGTAGTGTTGTGGTTGTAGTGTTGTGGTGGTTGTAGTGTTGTGGTTGTAGTGTTGTGGTTGTAGTGTTGTGGTTGTAGTGTTGTGGTTGTGGTTGTAGTGTTGTGGTTGTGTGTTACCCTAATGGTCTGTGTGGCTACTGTGGTTGTGGTTGTAGTGTTGTGGTTGTAGTGTTGTGGTTGTAGTGTTGTGGTTGTAGTGTTGTGGTTGTAGTGTTGTGGTTGTAGTGTTGTGGTTGTAGTGTTGTGGTTGTAGTGTTGTGGTTGTAGTGTTGTGGTTGTAGTGTTGTGGTTGTAGTGTTGTGGTTGTAGTGTTGTGGTTGTAGTGTTGTGGTTGTAGTGTTGTGGTTGTAGTGTTGTGGTTTAGTGTTGTGGTTGTAGTGTTGTGGTTGTGGTTGTAGTGTTGTGGTTGTGTGTTACCCTAATGGTCTGTGTGGCTATTGTGGTTGTGGTTGTAGTGTTGTGGTTGTGTGCTCCCTAATGGTCTGTGTGGCTAATGTGGTTGTGGTTGTAGTGTTGTGGTTGTATAAGATGTTGGTGGGACTTGGGTAATTCCTATCGAGTTTAGATTAAGGAAAACGTAAGTAAATTAAGTAAATAAGTAAATAATTAAAGTATAATAAGTATAGCATTAACCTCTAAGTATAGCCTGATGAATTCTGTATCTATATCCGACAAACTCCTTACCATTTTTATTCCGGCCATCAAAAGCTAGACACTCCTTCACTTCGTCCTTAAACACCAGAAAATTGGAGGTAAATGTATCCTTCAAATATTGCCACGAAACATCACCTATAGGGAAGGAGCGTGTTTCGTGGCATAGTCAGGAGGAATCGGTAGCCTCCAAATTAATCCAAGCAACAGGACACCATTATATTTGTTCATCTGGTCCCGTTTCCTGGCATACTTTGGAGGAATCAAGGCACTCTAGTGTAGCAAAAGTATACTGTAATAAGGGAAAACTTGTGGCTAATGTGATGATGTAATGATATGACTGTGTTGTTGTGTTATGAGCTCTGGGAGGACATAAAGTTACTGCTGTTGTTGGTGTTGATATTACGTACGAGTTATGGGTCACACACGAGAGGAGAGAGAGAGAGAGAGAGAGAGAGAGAGAGAGAGAGAGAGAGAGAGAGAGAGAGAGAGAGAGAGATAGAGAGAGAGAGAGAGATTCAGAGAGAGAGAGAGTCAGAGAGTCAGAGAGAGTTAGAGCGAGAGAGAGAGAGAGTCAGAGCTAGAGCTAGAGAGAGTGTGAGAGAGAGCTTTAAATCTCTCACTGTGACTGCCCCACCAGCAAGCCGGGTGTCGTGTTGTCATGGTTACCATCAGGGTGGGTGCCAGCCACTGGGTCACCGAGGCACACACACACACACACACACACACATACAGACAGGATGACAGACAGGATGTGATGGGGAGGAAGGTAGGAGGAGGACAAGGAGAATGATAGCAGCAAGATGGGCATGTTGTGTGGAAGTCAAGGAGTGGAGAGATGTAGAGAGGGAAGGGAAGGACGAGAGACAGGAAGAGTATGACGAAGGTGAGAAGGGAGACAGGGATGATAATGGAGGGGAGTGGAAAGACCAAGGGAGATAGGAAGGGCGATAGGAAGGTTTGGAGGTATAGAGAGAGAGAGAGAGAACATGATGTGTGAGGATTGGGAAGGTTGGTGGAAGGACAGAAACGATGACAGCAGGAGGAGGAGGAGGAGGAGGAGGAGGAGGTGCAGAGGAAACAAATAAGGTAGGTAGAGTGACAGGGAGTATGAAAACAAGAGTACAGGCAGACAGGAAAGCGGGCAAACAGGCAATCTTGTATAGAAAAAGTGGTATAATTTTGGAAGTAAGTCGGCAAAGTAAATGCGGGAGGTATGAGAGAAGTGCCCTATGTTAGTCTGTCTGTAGGCAACTTATTTCAATATGTTATGATAGAAATTTAGTGCTCAGATGGGATATGCGCCAAGGAACAGGTGATTAAATTTAAAGAGCGATAGGTAGGAGGGGGGCGGGGGGCATTATTACGAACTGTATATTGGCTCGTCACCTTGCTCTCTGGGGAGTGCACGCCAACGCTGCTCAAAATGACACTTGGGCTGTAGCGATAAAACTAATTACAGGATATCCTTAATTAATTAAATATAGTCTCATTGCTTTTCCCAACTCATTTTACCTACAGTGACCTACCTTAACCTAACCTAACCTAACCTAACCTAAACTAACCTTAAGTAACCTAACCTAATCTAATCTAACTTTGCCTAACCTAACCTTGCTTAACCTAACCTTGCCTAACCTAACTTAACCTAACCAGGGGACAAGCCAGTCAACAGTTGGTAATAATGCAGACAGAGGTAGTACAGAAAGCGGCCCTCTTAGTGAAACGTGGCTGACTGGCACCGTAGACTTTCTTGTCTTTGAAAAGGCCCTGAGTCTTCTCCTCCTCCTCTTTTTCTCCTCCTCAGTTTCCTTATCTTTCCTCCTCCTCTTTTTCTTCTCCTCATTTTCCTTATCCTCATTTTCCTTATCCTCATTTTCCTTATCCTTCCTCCTCCTCTTTTTCTTCTCCTCATTTTCCTTATCCTTCCTCCTCCTCTTTTCCTTCTCCTCGTGCTTTCCTTATCCGTCCTCTTCCCTTTCTCCCGCTTTCCCCATCCATTAATCATTTCCTCCTCTATACGCTCTTTATTCCTATTGTGTCTCTCTCGTGTTTTACATTTCCTTGATTAATCTCCGCCAAAAAGGTGACGTGATTTGCTCAGTTAGTCAGTTTGTCTGTGTTTGTTTATATTTGTGTACCGTGTGTGTTTGTTATTTAATAGGATTAAGTAAAACGCTATATGTGGATTATTATTATTATTATTATTATCATTAAAATTAATATGATCATTATATATCAAATATTTATGTATATATATTTATTATTTTTTTATTTACTTATTTATTTATTTTTCAATAAATAAGGAGGGCCTAGAGAATGATTGGCAACAAGTGATTCCATTATGAGAGAGAAGCGTGACTTGTTCCATCTTCACCTTTCCAGTTATTCCTGTATCTTTTCTTTCCTCTCTTTTCTTTCCTCTATTTTCTTTTCTTTCCTCTGTCTTTTCTTTCCTTTCCTCACTTTTCTTTCCTTTCATCTCTTTTCTTTCGTTTCATCTCTTTTCTTTCCTTTCCTCACTTTTCTTTCCTTTCCTCACTTTTCTTTCCTTTCCTTTATTTTATTTCTTTTTCTTTCTTTTCTTTCCTTTCCTTTCTTTTCTTTCCCTCTGTTATTATTTTAAGAGGGCACTCGAGTCTGTTTCTATCATCTTTCCAGTTATCTTAGTATCTTTTTTTATCCATTCTTTTTTATCTTCCCTTCTGTTCTTTCTCTCTCTGTTTCCTTCTTTCTCCTCTTTGTCTGATTTTGTCATTTTTATTTATGCCTCTCCGTCCTTTCTTTTCTCTTTCTCTCTGCTTCCTTCAGTCTCTTCTTTGTCTGCTTTCTTCATTTCTGTTTGTGCTACGCCTATCTGTCTCTTTCTATTCTTCCATTTCTTTCTATCCTGTCTTTATTCCCCTCCTCCTTCTCCACCTTCTCCTCCGTCGCACCCTCATTTCTTTCCTTTTATTCTTCTCCTCTCTTTTCATTCTTTCGTTTTATCACCATATATGTCATGTTTTCATATCATTTCATATCTCCTTTTCTTCCATTTCTCTTCCTCTTTTTTCTATTCCTCCGTTTTTTTACGAACTCTCTGTCTGTCTGTCTGTCTGTCTGTCTGTCTGTCTGTCTGTCTGTCTGTCTGTCTGTCTGTCTGTCTGTCTGTCTGTCTGTCTGTCTGTCTGTCTGTCTGTCTGTCTGTCTGTCTGTCTGTCTGTCTGTCTGTCTGTCTGTCTGTCTGTCTGTCTGTCTGTATTTTCTTTTTACCTTCTGCCCTTACCAACAAACCTGACAATAATCACTCGTCGACAACCCTCCTTCTCAACTCTCCCTTCCCACCCACTCAACCCAACCCACTCTCTCCCTCCCCACTACCACCATTCCCCAACCCACTCTCCCCACCACCACTCTTCTCCCCCCCCCACTCTTCTCCCTCCCCACTACCACCATTCCCCAACCCACTCTCCCCCACCACCACTCTTTCCCCCCCACCACCACTCTTTCCCCCCCCCCCCCCCCACCACTCTCTCTTGCCATCACCACCTCACACAATTTCTCCGTCGCCTTCAACTTTTCAACGCCCACCATATGACGTTCAATTTAGTTATTTCATTTTTAATCATATATTTTTCCACTTTCATTTTTATTTATGTTTTCCGTCCGTGCTTCATTTACAGATGTGATATTTGTTTGTATGTGTGTGTGTGTGTGTGTGTGTGTGTGTGTGTGTGTGTGTGTGTGTGTGTGTGTGTGGGTGTGTGTGTGTGTGTGTGTGTGTGTGTGGGTGTGTGTGTGTGTGGGTGTGTGTGTGTGTGGGCGTGTGTGTGTGTGTGTGTGTGTGTGTGTGGGTGTGTGTGTGGGTGTGTAGGGGTCCAGGGTTCGATATCTGTGTGGGTGGTGTTTTCAGTTCAGTGGTTCTCATTCGACCCCAATACGTGTCTCGAGTCTGTAATCTCACCCAACACGTGTCATATAGAAGTCACTTGTTTTTTGAGACCCTTTGTGGGGGAGATAAAAGAAAATAATAATGCAGTCATCTTTCTTCTTGACATACTCGATTTATTTTTGTATTTTTATTTTTTTTCTTCATCTACAGAATATTGGCCTTTTGTAAATGACAAGCAGAGGTAAGGGGGCGGAGAGAGAGAGACAGAGAGAGTGAGAGAGAGAGAGAGAGAGAGAGAGAGAGACAGACAGAGAGAGAGCGAAAGGGGGAGGGAGCTGGAGAGGAAGAGAGTGGGTGAGTAAGTAAGGAAGTGAGGGAGGGAGGGAGTGAGGGAGGGAATGAGTAAGTAAGGAAGTGAGGGAGGGAGGGAGGAAATGAGTGAGGGAGGGAGGGAGAAAATGAGTTAGTGAGTGAGTGAGTGAGTGGGTGAGGGAGGAAGGGTGAGGGTGAGAGTGAGTGAGTGAGTGAGTGAGTGAGGGTGAGAGTGAGTGAGGCCGAGAGTGAGTGAGGCCGGGAGTGAACTAAAGTAAGAGGTTGAGGTTGAAGGTAATTTACATGTTTTTACCTAAATGTGTTTTTGACGATAGTAACTCAAGTGTCCGGCTTCTTTCCCTCATCATACTTAGACTTCTTCTTCTCCTCTTCTTCTCTTCTTCTCCTCCTCTTCTTCTTCTCTTTTTCTTCCTCTCCTCCTCCTCTTCTCCTCCTCTTCCTCCTTTTCCTTCTTTTTCTCCTTCTCCTTCTCCTTCTTCTTCTCCTCCTTGTCCTTTTCCTTCTCCTCCTTCTCCTTCTCCTTTTCCTTCTCCTTCTCCTTTTCCTTCTCCTCCTTCTCCTTCTCCTCCTTCTTTTCTTCCTCTTCCTTCTTTTTCTCCTCCTCCTTATCCTCCTCTTCCTTCTTTTTCTCCTCCTCCTTATCCTCCTCCTTCTCTTTGTCCTTGTCCTTCTCTTTTTCTTCTCCTTCTCTTTCTCCTTCTTCCTCCTAGTCACTTTTTTCTCTTCCTTCTCTCCTCTTCTTTCTCCTCCTCTTCTTACTCTAATAATTTTCGTCATTATAATCACTTGTTATTTTACCAACCCCCGAAGCGAACATCAACTCCACCTCTTGACAATTGTATTCGTATGTATATGAAAGAGCATAATAATAATAATAATAATAATAATAATAAAGTCATGTTACCAGTAGCACCAGCTAGTGATATTAAAATTCTCAACCACCAGAAATACAGTAACTATGCATTAACATTATTAATAGTTAATTAACGTTAAATATACTCAACCATTTGGTAGTACAATAACAAATGCATCAGAAATAACAATGCTCAATTAACATTGAATATTTTGTACATGGGTAAGAAATGATAGCAAAAAAATACACAGAACCAATACTCAAATGTATATCAATGGTAAGAGTTTGCTGATCACAGCGTTAATTATAATAACCTTCACTGTCATTTATTATTATCCTTTGAGCAATAACATTAATATTAAACGCAGCATGAACAATGGTACTAATTTCCACAGCATCATACACAACAGTATTTTATTCACCATCAATAATATTAATTATATTGATGATAATAAGCATTAAATTAAAATTTAAAAAATGATAATAATAATAATAATAATTATAAAAACAATGATATAATAATAACAATAATAATAATAACAATAATAATAATAATGATAATAATAATCATAATCATAATAACAATAACAATAATGAAAAAATATATCGTCATCAGTGTTTACATTCAGGTTATTACTACACGACACGACACACTACAATAGCCACAACAAATGCTATTCAGTTTGTTTGTGTTTCCGTATGTTTTTTTTTTTTTTGTGTGTGTGGGCAGAAAAAAACTAGAACATCTTAATTTTGAAAATCGATAAACATATGTTGTTTAATTAATCTGATATTTATGATGATATTTAGACTACATCCTACTCCCTTCCAAAGCTGTTAGTCTTATTAATGCCAAATATAACTTGTGGGACCCTGTGATAAAGATAAGAAAATTGGAGATAAATGAGTCCTTCAAATATGGCCATGAAACACCACCTATATGGAAGGAACTTGTTTCGTGGCATAGTCAGGAGGAATCACAGAAGCCTTCAATACTCATATATGATCACAGGGTCGTTAACGAGAGGCTGTTCAGTCACAAGTCATAACTAAATATGTATATAATATTTATTTTATGATTTTTTTTTTTCATTATTTTTTTTAGTTATACAGATAGAAATGAGTGCAATTTGGGCTCGTGTCATGCCGCCTACAGAGTCATGACCAAAGAACCGAACCGAAAATGTTAATAACAACTACGATAATGGAACCGTTATCAAAGTGACCAGCTGACCAAGTAATTATTGATAAAATGAAAATATAAATATATAAAAATTCTTCCCCTCCTCCCGCCCCCCCCCAAAAAAAAAATAAAAAAAATAAAAAGATAATTCACCCTTCTCTCCCCCCCCCAAAAAAAAAAATGCTTCCCCTCACCCACCACCCCCAATAAAGATAATTCCCCCCTTCCCTCCACACACCCCAAAAAAATGAAAAGATAATTCCCCCTTTCCCCGCTCCCCCTCTAAAAAAGATACCGCCCCCCCCCCCCCCATTAAGGGAATGAAAGATAGTACAGTGTTTGTTAATTTAATCTGAAGCAAACTGATTCCTCCAACCTATTCCAAACAACTGACCACCATTATGTTGTTGTTAATCTGGTCCTGTTTCCTGGCATAGCTTGGAGGAATCAAGGCACTCCAAAGTACCAAAATTTGTAGTGTATTTTCATAGTAAATACTGACACTGATATCTGTCTGTATATGTCTGTCTGTCTGTCTGTCTGTCTGTCTGTCTGTCTGTCTGTCTGTCTGTCTGTTAGCCTATCTGTCTGTCTGTCAGTTTCTTTGTCTGTTTGTTTGTCTATTTATTTGTTTGAGTGTTTGTTTGTTTGTTTGTTTGTCGTTCGGGTCAGCCATTCAGTTCGTCGATATTGTACTGTCGAGCGGGCCCAGTCTCACGTATGCTAAATTTGGCCCAAGCTGTCGAGGTGTGTGTGTGTGTGTGTGTGTGTGTGCGTGCGCAGCAGGTGTGAAGCGTGGGTGTGATTGTTATGTGTATGTAACAGGCTTGATATATATATGTGTGTGTGTGTGTGTGTGTGTGTGTGTGTGTGTGTGTGTGTGTGTGTGTGTGTGTGTGTGTGTGTGTGTGTGTGTGTTGGCGTAACATTATCAATTCCCTCTAATGTCTTTATCCCAAAGTGGTGTATCTGTCTGTGTGTATGTGTGTGTTCCTTTGTGTGTGCAGGAATGTGTGAGTGTGTGCGAGTTTGGGTTGTAGATGAACGTGCAATGCATACATAATGCTTGCACGCACGGTTTTCGTGTGAGTTTGCGTGTGTTGTGTGAGTGTGTGTGTGGTATGAGTGTGAGAAAGTGTACCGTATGTGTGTGTGTGTGTGTGCATGCATTTTGGTGTGAGAACATATGCGTGAGTGTGTTTATTTGAGTGTAAAAAAGTGTGTATATGTGTGAGTGCAAGAGAAAGTGTGTGTGTGTGTGTGTGTGTGAGTAATGCTGTCACCTCGTGCTAATGTATTCAGGTGGGCCTAAATGAATTGCATGTTGAAGGAGTATACAGATGTGTGTGTGTGTGTGTGTGTCAGTTTCAGTGTGTATGAGTATGTGTGTACACTCGAGTTTGCGTGTGTGTGTGTGAGTGTGCCTACGTGTGTGTGTGTGTGCGCGTACGTGTGTGTGTGTGCGCGCGTACGTGTGTGTGTGTGCGCGCGTACGTGTGTGTGTGTGTGTGTGTGTGTGTGTGTGTGTGTGTGTGTGTGTGTGTGTGTGTGTGTGTGTGTGTGAGAGAGAGAGAGAGAGGCAAATCAAGCAAGAGTGAGGCAAAGTAAAATGCACCATTAAGACCAGAGGTGAGGTGATAGTGGTGGTAATGTGGTCGTGATGGTAGTGGTAGTGGTAGTGGTAGTGGTAGTTGTGGTAGTGGTGGGACGATAACTATTCTGCTTTATATGAGATGGTCGTGAAATTCTATAATAACACTTTCACATACGACTCTTTTCTCTCTCTGTCCATCTATTTGTGTTTATAAATATGAGATGGTGATGAAATTCTATAATAACACTTTCACATACGACTCTTTTCTCTGTGTATTGATCTCTTTGTGCTGACTGTGTATGTGTGTGTCCTGTGTTTATTATCTATAGTGTGACGCCTTTATTTACGTGTTTTTAGGGTGACTTCTTATGAGTCTGAGTGTGGGTGTATGTCCTTTGGTGTAATTTGGGTATCTGTGTAGTTGCTTGTATTCATCTCGTCTCAGCCACTGTGTACTGTATGTCAATGTGTATAATTATCTTTGTGTGTGTACAGTGTGAGTTTGTGTGTGTACAGTGTCAGCTTGTGTGTGTACAGTGTGAGTTTGTGTGTGTACAGTGTCAGCTTGTGTGTGTACAGTGTCATCTTGTGTGTGTACAGTGTATGTTGGTGTGTGTACAGTGTTAGCTTTTGTGTGTACAGTGTGTGTTTGTGTGTGTACAGTGTTAGCTTGTGTGTGTACAGTGTCAGCTTGTGTGTGTACAGTGTGTGTTTGTGTGTGTACAGTGTGTGTTTGTGTGTGTACAGTGTCAGCTTGTGTGTATCCTTGTTCCTTAATTCCTTGTGTGCACCTGAGCATTACCTGAGCGTTAGTTAGTCAGATTGTTCGTGTGTTAAACTAAACGTCGTATACTCGTCAGTAAGTACTTGTATAATTTATGTTCAAGTGTGCTTCGTCCTACTACACATCTGTCTCTGTTTATGGAACCCTGTGATGCAGTAGGAGAATAGGAGGTATACGAGTCCTTCAAATATAGCCACGAAACACCACCGACTAGGAAGGAGCTTGTTTCGTGGCATTGTCAGGAGGAATTCGAAGCTTCCAATTCTCATACACAATCACAGGGTCCTTAATGAGACTGCATGTACTGCCTCTGCTGGAGTTGAAAGCGTATGTTGTTGTGGAAATGGATATGCTGAAAGATGTATACAGGTGTGAACGTAAAAGAATAGAGAATGTAGGTGTGGATTTGCATGTGGATGAAATGATGGGTGTGGGTGAAGGTGAAAGCCGTGTGGTAAAGAGAATATGAATGAGTATTTAGAGTGTTGATGCTTTTGTGTGTGTGTGTGTGTGTGTGTGTGTGTGTGTGTGTGTTATATTTGTGTGTGTGTGTGATATGCGTGTAACTGTGTTCGTGTGTATGTGCGATCGTGTGTATGTAGTGGTGTGTATGTGTTGGTGTGTGTGTGAGTGGAGAGTTGGAATGTGGTGGGAGCGTGTTTGGATATACGCGTGGGAGAGAAAGACAAAGGTAATGTATTCATCAGAGGGTCAAATAAACTCTCATCTGCTACACACCTCCTTCCCTTCCTCTCCTACCTCTCCTCCCCTTCCTCTACACCCACTCCTCCCTCCCTTTACACCCACTCATCCCTCCCGTTACCCTCTTTCTCCCTCCTTCTCCCTCCTTTCTCTACTTCTCTTTATGCACAAACTCCAACCCTTCCTCCCCCCCACCCACTCTCTCTCTCTCTCACCGCCACCTACACTCACACACACACACCACCAACAACAACTCCACCAACAACAACTCCAACACACAGTCCTCTACCCACCACCTCCACCTCCACTCACACGCCTACCACCACCTCCACCACCACACAATCCCCCCACCCACACCCGCCCCGACCCCCGGCCTTCACGCACCCACACCCACTCCCACACACTGCCTAATGATCTGACAGTGAGGGGGCTGGAAGAGAGAGGGAGAGGAGGGGACGTTTGGAATGATGGTCAGTAAGGGAGGGAAGGAGAAGATAAAAGAAGGAAGGATTTTATACATGGAATGAAGTAAAGAATGGAAGGAGAGGATAAATGAAGGAAAGATTACATGGAATGAAGTAAGGAAAGAAAGGAGAGGATATAAAGAAAGAAGGATTGTATACATGGAATGAAGTAAAGAATGGAAGGAGAGAATAACAGAAGGAAGGAGTGCATGGAATGAAGTAAAGAATGGAAGGAGAGGATAACAGAAGGAAGGAGTGCATGGAATGAAGTAAAGAATGGAAGGAGAGAATAACAGAAGGAAGGAGTGCATGGAATGAGGAAAGCAACGAGGGAATATTGCTGACAGAAGAGAATGAATATATTTATAATAACACTATTATACCTGACGTGTTCAAAGGGGGAGCAACAATCTCACTTTGAACTTAAGGGAAGAGTATACTTTTGATAGATTGGAGCACCTTGAATCCTCCAAAGTATGCCAGGAAACAGAACCAGATGAAGAAAAATAATGGTATCTTGTTGCCTGGAATAGTTTAAAGGAATCATTATCTCCAAAAATGTCAGAACTATACCCTCTCCTTAAGGGACCCTGTGTTGTAGTTAGAAAATTGGAGGTAAATGAGTCCTTCAAATATTGCCACGAAACGCCACCTATTTGGAAGGAGCTTGTTTCGTGGCATGGTCAGGAGGAATCAGAAAACTTACCATCTTTTAACCCCAACCTTTTCTCTTGCCTATTGTCTCATCTTGTGTTGTTGTCTTGTTTCGTTTGGTTCATTGTGTTTCATTTACCAAAGTTTCTATTCATTAAGTGCTGTTTCTTTTATTTAGTTTTATTTTTTTATT
The DNA here is from genome assembly GCA_034508575.1 of Petrolisthes manimaculis. Classification (NCBI taxonomy): domain Eukaryota; kingdom Metazoa; phylum Arthropoda; class Malacostraca; order Decapoda; family Porcellanidae; genus Petrolisthes; species Petrolisthes manimaculis. The sequence continues at coordinate 15,987 of JAWZYT010006931.1, read as the reverse complement.
TTTTTACTGTTAGTATTTATTCGTATATCTTACTCTACTTTTTTTACGTTATGCTTTTCTCTCTGTTTATCTGTGTTCCTATTCGCTAATCTATTTTTTTCTATACGTTTAGTTTCCTTTATTTTCGTTCAGATGTGGTGTGTAATTTTATATAATATGTTTCGATTAGTTTCACGCCACGTACGCTACATTTTCTCTTCTATTTCACGCCCTCCCTCCCTTCTATTTTCCCTTTCTTCTTTCTCTTTCTTCTTTCCAAGCATTTTTGTTTGTGTCTCTGTTTCTATCTATATATGTATGTATTTCTCCCTCTCCCCCTCTCTCCCCCTCTCTCCCCTCTCCCCACTTTCTCCCTCTCCCCCTCTCTCCCTCTCTCCCCCTCTCCTATCTCTCCCTCTCTCCCCCTCTCTCCCCTTCTCTTTTTTCCCTTCTCTTTCTTCCCTTCTCTTTCTCCCTCTCTCCCTCTATCCTGTCATCCGCTCATCTATCTTCTGCGTTTGTCCCTTCCTCTCTTTCTCCCCTTCCCTCTCTCCTGTCAACCGTTCATCCATCTTACACCACGTCTATTCCGTTCTGACCTCAGTTCTCTCTCTCTCTCTCTCTCTCTCTCTCTCTCTCTCTCTCTCTCTCTCATACACACACACAAGTCTATATTCGTTTCTGACTCATCTCTCTCTTACACACACACACACTCGCACACACACACACACACACACACACACACACACACACACACACCTACAGTATAATTAATGAAGGAGCTTGTTTCGTAAGGAGGAATCAGAAGCCTCCAATTCTCATACACGAGCACAGAGCGGGTGGATCCCTCAAACGCTATTGGTGGAGTTCTCAGCCAATGGGAAGCCAGGACGGTCGTTCATTTGAATTGCAAAAAAAAAAAAATAGGACCCGGAGATTTAAATGCAGCGTCGGTTACGGATAGACCAAGTTTATAGAACGTGTTGAATCCGAATATTTACCAGTGCACACAAAAAAAAATACTTCAATAAAAATAAAAAGCGACATTATGAGACGATGAAGGAAGGCATGAATGAAGGCATGAAGGAAGGAAGGAAGGAAAGATGGAAGGAAGGATGGAAAGATGGAAAGAAATAAGGCAGGAAGGCAGGAAGGAAGGCAGACATCGTAAGGAAGGCAAGAAGGCAGGAATGAAGGCAGGCGTTGTAAGGCAAGAAGAAAGGCAGGCAGGAAGGCAGGCATTGTAAGGAAGGAGTGAGCCATAAAACAGTGGACGGGGGATTGATTTGAATGTGAATATTTTTTACATCCATTTACAGGCCGTGGTCGGTTACTGATGGTCCGGAATATAACGTCTGCATTTCAATTTGAATATTTGAATTTGAATACCACGGGCGGGTGTAAAATATCACCTCAACCCACCAACCACCCATCCAACCATCCATCCATCCATCCATCCAACCACCCTTGAATGGATAGATAGATAGACATACAGAGAGAGAGAGAGAGAAAGAGAGAGAGAGAGAGAGAGAGAGAGAGAGAGAGATTTGATAGTTTGATAGATTGATTGATTGATAGATTGATAAATGGATAGATGGATAGATATAGATAGACAGAGAAAGAGAGGAGAGATAAAACTAAAGAAAGAGATAGATAGATAGATAAATAAATAGATAAATAGATAGAGATAAAGAAAGAGAGAGAAATAAAAAGGGAATGAGAAATAAAGAAAGAAACAACATGAAGGACCAGAACATATATACATACATACATATATATATTTATAGGTCGTCACCAGGTCCACAAACACTATACAAAACTCCACTCTAAATTCATGGTTGCCAGCCTACCTGTATAGCAACTCCCTGTCCTGTCCTGGCCATACTCAATGTTAGAGGCAAAACTACTGATGAATATTCTTATTTTTTTTATTATAGTTGTTGTATTTTTTTTTTTTTTTTTTTTTGTGTGTGTTGTGTAGATGTGTGTAGTTGTAGTTGTAATAGTAGTAGAAGGAGGAGGAGAGTAGTAGTGGTAGTAGTAGTGGTGTGTGTGTGTAGTTGTGTGTGTGAGTGTAGTTATGATACTAGTAGTAGTAGGGAGAGTAGTAGTAGTAGTAGTAGTAGTAGTAGTAGTAGTAGTAGTAGTAGTAGTAATAATGCTTCTTTTGTAGTAGTAGTAGTAGTAGTAGTAATAAGGCTTCTTTTGTAGTTGTAATAGTAGTAGTAGTCGTAGTAGTGTGTGTGTGTGTAATAGTAGTAGTAGTAGTAGTACTAGTACTAGTAGTAGTAGTAACAGTAACAGTAATAGTAGTTGTAGTAGCAGGTGGCAGAGGTTATAGAAGGTTATACGGTACTGTAGATACACAGTACAGAGTTCACAGCAAATCCTAAATCCTATAATTATCTGATCAGGTTTAATTAAGGAGTGTTTGTCCAGGTGAATACGTTAATTAATGACAGACAGATAATGGTGATTCATGTGTGGAAGGGACGGACGAATAGGCCTACTACAGTGTCTGTCCGAAATAAAAATGATGAAAAATGATAAAATAAAAAAAGCCTTGAACGTAACCAACCACACTATGCACATCTGCGGTAGAGTCTTCCTAATGTCGTGGGAGAAAAAATAATAATAATAATAATACTGGTGTTGGTGAGAGTGAGGCGAGCACACAGGACTACACCAGCTACACCATTATACATAAAAGCCAAGCAGGAGTGTGTTGAGAATTGCAGCACATCTTGTCTTGTCTTGAATAGTGTGTTGTTGTTCTTGTTGTCGTTGTTGTTGTTGTTGTTGTATCACGACTTTTAAGTATTATTTATATTTAAAAAATGTATGCAATTAAAAATAATTAGAACTATCTATAAATTGTCAGAAGTTAAACTATGGCCATCGCCTCTTTTAGTACATGATGGCGCCTTGATTCCTCTAAAGTATCCCAGGAAACAGGGCTACATTAACAAAGATAGTGGTGGCCTGTGTTGTTTGGAATAGTTTGGAGGAATCAGTTGCGTTTATGAATTGGTGGTGTGAATGTTGAACTGAAATGCTCGTCAATATTTTTGTTGCCTCTCCTTAAATTTGTTCTTTCTCTCTTTTTTTGCAGGAAGAGGAAAGAGAGAGAGAGAAAGCTGACCACCATGTAGGAAAACAAAAGTGGTGGTAAGAAGGAAAGGAAGGACTGGGAGAGACGGAAGACAGGAAAGGAAGGAGGGAAAGCCAGCGGGAAGGAAGGAAAGTTATCAATGAAGGAGAGAGCTTCCAAATTCTTCCTTCTCCTTCCTCCACCGCCACCACCACTACCACCACAACTGCCATCACTATTTTCACAGCTACCAGCGTTACTACCACCTTTTCTGCCACTACCTGTGTCTCTAACGCTGTCTCAGACTGTTGTACCATTTTCACAACAACTACTGCTATTACCCCCTCAGTCAAAATCTCTGGTACCCCCTCAGTCAAAATATCTGGTACCCCCTAAGACAAAATCTCTGGTACCCCCTCAGACAAAATCTCTGGTACCTCCTCAGTCAAATCCTCGGGTACCTCTCCAGTCTACACCTCTGGTACCCCCTCAGTCAAAATCTCTGGTACCCCCTCAGACAAAATCTCTGGTACCCCCTCAGACAAAATCTCTGGTACCCTCTCAGACAAAATCTCTGGTACCCCCTCAGTCAAAACCTCGGGTACCTCTCCAGTCTACACCTTCGGTACCTTCCCAACTACACCAGCTTCCAAGCCATTCACAAGTACCAACATCCCATCCATCACAGGTACCAACATCCCATCTACAGCAAGTACCATCCCATTCAAAGGTACCAACATCCCATTCAAGGGTACCAACGTCCCATTCAAGGGTACCAACATCCCATCCATCACAGGTACCAACATCCCATCTACAGCAAGTACCAACATCCCATTCAAAGGTACCAACATCCCATCCAGAACTACTATCGATACTTGAATCCCGAATGCTTCCATCCAGACCACCTCAGCCCCAACCACCATCACCACCACCACCACCCCAACCCCAACCCAGGACAACACTGCTTCCACGCCACCAAGCTCAGTTGATGCCCTCCCACCACCAACAACCACAACAACTACATAAAAAACAACAACAACTACAACAACTACATAAAAAACAACAACAACTACATCAACAACAACAACCATTATCACCACAACTACCATCACAACTAGTACAACAACAACAACAGCAACAACAAACATCACCACAACTACTACAACTGACCCACACCACCAACAAGGATTCAGTCACCTCGAAAATGGCCTCCTCTGCCGACCGGTTAAGATTTGAGGAGAGTGAAACAGCTAGTGGGGAATATGACAAAAGAATAAAAGGAGGGAAGGGAAGAGGGATGAATGGAGGAAGAGGAGGAGGGATGGGAAGAGGGATGAATGAAGGAAGAGGAGGAGGAGGAGGGATGCGAAGAGGGACAAAATTTAATGGAGGGAGAAATACGGAAGATGAGGAAAGAGAAGATAGAGCAGATGAAAAGAAACTCACTGAAAGGAAGGATGAAAATGATGAAGAAGAAAAAGCCGGAAGAAGAGAAGGATTTTATATAAGAAGAATAGAAGATAAAGGAGGGACACAAACAGGGGAAGGAAGAAACGAAAGCAGGGAAGAAAAAGCAGGGAAAGAAGAAAACGCAAAAAGAGGAAGGGGAGGAAACAGCAGCAGCAGCACCAAGAAACGAGGAAAGAAGCGACAAATGAAAAACGCAGGAAAATCTAGGAAAGTGCAATGTAGGAAAATAACCGGAGGAAAGACGAAAGAAAGAACTCGAAGTCACAGAACACGAAGGGAAAAGAATGAAAATAGAAAAGCACGAAAAAAGGAGAAAGAAAAGGAAACCAAACGAGAAATAATGGAGAGAGAAAAAGAAACCAAACGAAAAATAAGGGAGAGAGAAAGAAAGGAAACTGAAAGAAAAATAACGGAGAGAGAAAAAGAAAGAGAACGAGACAAAGAACCAGAAAGAAAAATATCCACAGATATCCTCTCAGACTCTAATCTTTTCTCCTTCAGTTCCTCCTCTTCATCTTCTTCCTCCTCCTCGTGCTCCTTCTACTCCTCCCTCAGACTCCTGCTGCTCCTGCCCTCGTTGCTGCTGCTTCTGCTCGGTCCTCCCCTCACCTCCTCTGAAGCCTACAACGTGAACAGAAACAATCAGAGGAACAACATCTTTTACAGCGCCGCAGCCGAGGACGAGAGAACCATATCCCTAGGTCAGTGTTTGCAAAAAATAATAGTTTTCCTTTTTCTCCTTTGTATTCCTCTTCCTCCTTCTCCTTCATCTCCTTTCCTCTTCCTTCTCCTCTTCCTTCTCCCTCCTCCTCTTTCTGCCCCTCTTTCTCTCCCTCTTTCTCTCCCTCTTTCTCCCCCTCCCCTTTTTTTCCCTCTCCCTCTCTCCTGTCTCTCGTGTCTTCCCCCCTCTCTACCACCTTCCCCCCTCTCCTCCACCTTCTCCCCTCTCCTCCACCTTCCTCCCTCTCCTCCACCTTCCACCCTCTCCTCCACCTTCCCCCCTCTCTCTTCCACCTTCCACCCTCTCCTCCACCTTCCTCCCTCTCCTCCACCTACTATCTCCTTTTTCCTTGCTGTTATTTTTAGCGGTGTTTTGTTTTATATGTTTTGCACTCTTCCTTTACCTTTGGAGGGTGCTGTGGGGAGACATTTTTCACCTGTCTTAGTGGGGAGGAGGCAAGATTTTTTATTTTCTCTTTCCTCTCTTTCTTTTCTCTCTTTTTTCTCTCTTTCTTTTCTCTCTCTTTCTTTCTTTTCTCTCTTTTTTTTCTCTCTCTTTCATTTTTCTCTCTTTATTTTCTCTTTCTTTTTTTTCTCTCTTTCTTTGTGTGTATGTTTCTGTTCGTGTGTTTATTAATATTTCTTTCGACATTAAGGGACAGTCAACAGTTATAATAATATTGTCTTTTTGCAAGGGGAGTATTTTATCTATGTTATATACGTTTAAAAATCCTATTAAGGACCCTGTACCGATCCTGTATGAAAATTGGAGGCTTCTGATTCCTCCTGACCATGCCACGAAACAAGCTCCATCCATATAGGTGGTGTTTCGTGAAAATATTTGAAGGACTCGTTTATCTCCACATTACAGGGTCCCTTAATTTACCTCATACGGTTAAGGGTAGATATTTTTGTTGGTGAATTGGATGGTCTCTGATTTTTTTTTTTTTTTTTTTTTTTTGGTGGGGTGGATGATTTTCTGCTTGGATTTTTTTTCTTTCCTGTTCCTGACTACACATTTGTTTGAACTTTTGGAGTCTCTAGCATTCATATTTTTTTTTCTTGTAATATATGTTTTTGTAATTTAATTCTGCGTGTATAAATCTTTGTGGGTTGTGATTTTTCGTGTTTTGTTTTTCGCGTTTCAAACAAATTTTAATATTTAGTCAGTCAATCAGTGAATTAATTTGCTATAATATTTTTTTCTTTGATTTTGTTGCTAATATCTGGTATGTTATTATTATTGTTTTGTTTATTTTCAATTATCCAAAAGATTGAGATATTTATGTACAGTATAGTCAGTCAGTCAGTTAGCTAGACAAGTTAGTCAATGGAATCATTTACTATAACTATTTTCCTCTGATTTTTTTGCTAATTTCTTATTATTTTTAACTCGTATGCGTAATAAATAGCTCTTAGGCTGAGGTCGGCGACACACACACACACACACGCACACACGCACACACGCACACACACACACATGCACACACACACACACACACACACAACAACAAACTTGAAGCAGTCAACTAAAGGTTAGAGATCATGAAAGGTCATATGCTGGAGAGGAAAAAAAATCTGGATGAAAAAGCTTAAGGAAAAACAAAAGTGTAAAGAGCCACGAAAGGTCAGACGAGCGGCTAAAAGGTCAAATAAATATATATATATATGACCAGAGTTGACGCTTGACTAAACTCCAGGAAGATATTACTGTAATTAATTAAGGAAGGTGTTAGAGTGTTGTTGGTAACTTGGAGGAACTTGATTAGTCCAAAATAGGCCCAAAAAAACAAAACAAAAACCATGTAGGACCAGATTCATAAAAATAATGGTAGTCTGTTGCATGGAATTATATAAAAAAAAAAAAAAAAAAAAAAAAAAAAACATGTAGAACCAGAATGATAAAAATATTGGTATCCTGTTGCCTGGAATTATAAAAAAAAAAAAAAAAATATGTAGAACCAGAATGATAAAAATATTGGTATCCTGTTGCTTAGAATTTTCTGGGGGAATCAGTTGCTCCAGATTTACCAACTCTGCATTAATTACACTCTTAATTAACTAACTATCTTTTGTGTTTGACTGTATATCTTTTTCTATTTTTTTTTTGTTCACGCAACCGTTTCTATGAACATGTATCCATCTATCTCTGAGCGTTAAAAAAATTACACGCGCATATGATTATATATTACGGGGGTGTATAATTGTACAGTATATATTAGCATTAATTACACTAATATTGATGTTCAGTATTGGTATGTATGTGCATAATTTGAAATTCTTCCTGTGTACAATAAATTATATATAAGCGGGACAAATACTATCATCACTATCACTTACGATTATCATAGCTACGAACATTTGAAATAGCATCATACGCGTATTATTCTCGCTAATATTCCTCTACATTAATAACAAGCACTATTCACGACCATAATAACAATAATAATCACCACATTCACCATCACAATCACCACCACCATCATAATAACCACAATAATCACCACCACCACAACAACACATCACCATCAACACACTCACCACCACAACATATCACCATCACCACAACACATCACCACATCACATCACAGCACATCACCACCACCACAATAATCACCACCACCATCATCACCACCATTTCATTATCACTTCATTCCATTAAACTTGGTGCACTTGACCCAACCCATCCCCTTCATCTCTTCCTCCTCCTCCTCCTCCTCCTCCTCCTCACCACGCATATCTCTCCAGTTCTCTCTCTCTCTCTCTCTCTCTCTCTCTCTCTCTCTAATCTTGCTTTCTGTTTGTCTGTCTGTCTCAATCTATCTACTTAATTATCTTTCTCATTATTTATCTAACTATCTGTCTGTTTACCTATCTATCCATTTATATATCAATCTCCCTATCTCTACATATCTATCCCTTTATCACACACTCTCTCTCACACACACACACACACATACACACCATCCCTTCCCTTCCTTCTCCCTCCATCCCTTTCACTTTCCATATACAGACGCAGGGTTGAAACAGTCTATAATAATACTCCCGCCTCGCTTCTACTTGGTCCGGGTTTTCTACGGTTATGAAGCGACCCAATTACCTCGTCATTGCTTGGTGTGAGCCGGTGGGAGTGGGAGGGGTAGCGCTCTCCTATGACCTAACTACAATCTGCATGACATATTATTATTATTATTATTATTATGATCTATCCTGGGGGGGGAAATTGGATTGTGTATATTCACTCCATTATTTTTCCATCTTTCCCTTTCCTTTGTTTCGGATTTTCTCTCTCCCTTTCTTTTTTCTCTCTCTCTCTCTCTCTCTCTCTCTCTCTCTCTCTCCAACCTCCTTCATAAGTTATCCACTCCACCTCAATTCGCTCGCTCTTCCACCCTCTCCAACAAACCCAATTCATTCCACCCGTTTCCCTCCTCACCACCACCACCACCACCACCACCACACTCTCATCACTACTCTATCACCACCCACTCTCATCACCACCACTCTATCGCCACCACTCTATCGCCACCCACACTCACCACCACATTCTCATAACTATATCACCACTACTACTCATCACCCACACTACTCACCACTACTACTCACCACTACTCACCACTACTACTCACCATTACACTCTCATCACTACTCTATCACCACCCATACTCACCATTACACTCTCATCACTATATCACCACCCACACTCATCACCATCACTACTTTAACCCACAATCTCACCATTTCCACCCTCCCCCAATCACCCCACATCCCTTATATCCTTCCAACCCCCATCACCATCTTTCCAACCTTCATCACCATCATTTAAACCCCCTCACCATCCTTCCAACCCCCCTCACCATCCTTCCAACCCCCATCACCATCCTTTAAACCCCCTCACCATCTTTTAAACCCCCTCACCATCCTTCCAACCCCCTCACCATCCTTCCAACCCCTCACCATCCTTCCAACCCCTCACCATCCTTACCCCTCCCCCAACACTATACCACCCTCGTTATCAGGTCCTTTGTATTCCTCTGTATTCTTTATCACCATCCTCACACTTCACCATACCCACCCAGTCAGCCACTCACCATTCACTGCACCATACTCACTCCATCTGACTTGGGAGGAGTTTAGGCTCTCCATTCAAGATTTCCTGTCTCCCTTTAATTCTCTCTCTCTCTCTCTCTCTCTCTCTCTCTCTCTCTCTCTCTCATCTTGCCTATTCTGTCCAGTCACTTTGCTTTCTTCTCTCCCTATTTAGTTTACCTCCTCCCTTCATTTCATCCTTCCTATCTTTCTTCCCCCCTTCCTTTTTATTTCCTTCTATGTATCTCTCCATCAATATTCCTCTATGCCTTCCTTCATTCCTGTATATTTTCTTCCTTATAATTTTATTTAATGCACTTTCTCGTCCTTCATTCCTTTCTTCATATACATTAATTCTTATCTTCATTCATATAATTTTTCACTCGTTCATTTAGCTATTCTTTCATTCATTAAGTCATTCATTTATTCATTAAATCATTCATCCGGTCATGTATGACAAGTCATTCATTCATTTATTCATACGTTAATTTTAGCATTCATTCATTCATCCCGTCCTTCATTCATTCAATCATTATTAAGTTTCGATATCTAATTTCCAGGCAGCACGTATCTCTCCATGTAATCTCCTCACTCACTCATTCATTCACACGCACACACACACACACACACGCACACACACACACACGCACACACACACACACACACGCACAGACGCACATACACACGCACAGACGCACACACACACACGCACAGACGCACATACACACAAAATCAAATGTAATGGTTGTGTAGAATGTTTAGATTGGATAACTTAGAGTGAGGGCTGACGAGTCTTCCAAACTACTAAAACACGAAACAATATCACCACAATGCTACTAATAGGGGAATCTGTTTCGTGACATAGGTTGGAGAATACATATATATATATATATAGCAGAGGTCCAATTTATCGTCAAGCGTTTCTCCCAAAAAAAAAAAAAAAAAAAAAAAAAAAAAAAAAAAAAAAACATATAAAAAAATAATAATAATAATAAAAAAAAAGGGCATTATGTCTGTGTATGTGCCAGAAGCAGGATGGTGGGTAGGTTCTTTTTTGTCAATGGTTGGTTGGTTGGTTGGTTGGAAGGAGGTGGAAGGGGTGTGTCAAAGGGAGCAAGCAGGTTGGTTTGTGTTTGGTCTGGATAGTGAAGGTGACCATCGATTTTTGTCTCAGGATGGAAACTGTTGGGATGGAGGTGGTGGAGGTTTTGGAGGTGATGGTGGTGGTGGTAGAGGTAAAGGTGGTGGAGGTGGTGGTAGAGGTAGAGGTGGTTTTGGAGGTGGTTTTGGAGGTGATGGTGGAGGTGGTGGTGGAGGTGGAGGTGGTGGTGGTGGTTGAAGACAGGGAAACGTGAGGGTCTGAGTGAGGGATTCAGGGTGGGTTGGCAAGTGTCAACAATGAAGGAGCCAGGTGTGAAGGGCGAAGGAGATAAGGACACCTAACACACTCTCTCTCTCTCTCTCTCTCTCTCTCTCTCTCTCTCTCTCTCTCTCTCTCTCTATCTATCTGTACGTCTCTCTCTCTATCTGTACGTCTCTCTCTCTGTCTCTATCTCTCTCTCTCTATCTCTCTTTGTTTGTCTATTTGTCTCTATCTCTATCTAGGATTTATTTCTATGTTTGGGTTGAGTGATTCCC
>JAWZYT010006930.1:0-25392 GCA_034508575.1 Petrolisthes manimaculis | reverse complement strand
CTCTAATTATTATTTTGTATTATTATTTTTTTATTATTATTATTATTTTTTTATTTTTTTATGTCGAATTTTCCACCTGGTTTTATCTTACCTTGCCCAGTAATTATTAGGTTTTTGTATTATTTTGTATTATTATCTTGTATTATTATTATTATTATTATTATTACTTCCTTAATATAAAAGCTCAGAATTTTTTGTATAAGATATATTTATACCGCCTGAAAAGTGATGACGTTTTTACATCTATATTTATAAATTAAATATCAAATTAATACATATAAGTTTAAGATATCCATAATTATGATAAATGTGTAATTTTACATTTATATATTTCTATCACCAAAGGTTATTTTATTTCTATATATTTTTGTCTATATATATTTCACATGTTTGTGTAATTATTAACGACAAATATTAAATATTATAATACGGTACTATGTAAGCATAATAGAGTGTTTCAAATGTTTCACGTGTTTCAAGTGACTGTGTACTATCCTCGAAAATATATCCTTAGAATGGTATATACTGTAACACTGAAAGCACTATACACAAGCTGACTCAACCATCCAGCCAACAGCCCTGTTATTGGCAGAGACAAGGTTAACATAGCTGGTGTTTGACAGAGCTCTAGTGTTGGGTGACAGGTGAAACACACACACACACACACACTCTCTCTCTCTCTCTCTCTCTCTCTCTCTCTGCTTATTTTTCTCTACTTTACACAGCTTTTCTCTCTCTCTCTCTCTCTCTCTCTCTCTCTCTCTCTCTCCTCTTCTCTCTCTCTCTCTCTCTCTCTCTCTCTCTCTCTCTCTCTCTCTCTCTCTCTCTCTCTCTCTCTCTCTCTCTCTCTCTCTCTCTCTCTCTCCTCTCTCTCTCTCTCTCTCTCTCTCTCTCTCTCTCTCTCTCTCTCTCTCTCTCTCTCTCTCTCTCTCTCTCTCTCATGACATACGAGGAACATTACTGACATTCTAACGAGTTTAATTCCCTCCATTACATTATTCTCTCCATCACCACCACCACCATCACCGCCATCACCACCAACACATTACCACCACTCTCACCTCCTATAAACTGCATTACCACGGTTAAAATCCTGTCACGGGCTCTCATTTTTAATTTGCAATTTATCATTACTCGGAAGTGTTATCGTTGTTGTTGTTGTTGTTGTTGTTATTGTTTGTTGTTTATAAATGAGTTTTGGGGTTTGAGGTTCAAGCCAGGTGGTAAATATGTGCCTGAACCCTCCATGGCCTGATCCAAGATGAGTGACTTGGAAAATATTCGTAACTTTGTTAAGACTATAATTCTTCTGCAGAAGTGAAGAATGAAAATGTTAAGTAATGTACAGTGAAGGATAAATAAATAAATAAATATATATATATATATGATATGAATTATAGTAAAAAAAACTATTACTGGTAACGGAAAGAAAGGAAAGGAAATATAGCCTTCAACGTGACTGCTGTTGTCCTCCCTGCACATCCTTATTTATAACTCTGTATAAAGTAGTAAGTTTAATATTATTTCTTACTGCTATTATTTCCTGGTTCCCGAGCCTGTTATTATCACCCACAACACAAGACACTTCCTCACGTGAAACCTGTACAATATATTATACAACGTTACTAAACCTGAAGGTTAACTATAGAAGGCTTAATAAACGAGTCATCATAACATTCATCATAATTATCCCAACACTAGATATGAAAAAAACCCGACACTGATATCGAAGGAAATGAAGAAACAAAGGACTTTACATTATATGATCATGGGATTAATTCCTTGCCTTCACTTACACTTTACAGACTTTTACTCTTTGTTAAATATACGTCTCTTGATATGACAGAAGTTAAGTATTATTATATGTATAACATTAACAATTACATGAACTACATTATCCACATATGAACAAAGACAGAGAGAGAGAGAGAGAGAGAGAGAAGAGAGAGAGAGAGAGAGAGAGAGAGAGAGTTAAAAGTATAAGTAGACGTTAGTGCCATACAAGTAAAGCACATATATAATCATAATATCTGTCTTCTACACTTATGACAGGCCATTTTTGAGAAGGAAAAGGAGGAGGAGGCCAGGAAGGGTGATAGCGTCAGACGGTGAATGGAGATGGATGTGAGAGACGAGTAAGCCAATATTATTATGGGAAGAGAAGAAGGGATGGTTGGTTAGATGAAGCAGGTATACCGTGTTCCTTGTTGAGTCTCAGAGGATGATAGGATGGTTTGATGGATAGGTGACGGGGATGGAAGGATAGATGCAAGACAGACAGGTAGACAGGAGAGGGAGAGAGAGAGAGAGAGGGAGAGAGAGATAGAATTGATAAATAGAATGATAGAATGATAGTTAATATAAGCGATACAGAGGGGATAGAAATATAAAGTGAGATAGATAGAGTTTAAACAGACACAGGCATAGAGAGTTGGCATTGTATATTGGTAAATAGATAAAGACAGATATTGATATTGATGAGTATAATCATAAGTAGTGAGTCCATTAGTGGATATATAATTATAAATATATATTGTATATTTAAATAGACAGACATACAAGTGGACAGATGTATACATATAATAACAATATGTATTTCAGAAGTCTACGAGCAAGTGTTTATCTTTGCCAAAAATGCTTTGATGTGAGGAATTACGAAAAAAATGTATAAAAAAATAAATAATGTAAATGATAAAGTGCATTAAATAACGTATGACCTACTTAGAGGAGTTTATATGAGTACACATTTAATATGAAAATGATTTACGTAGAGTGTTGCCATTTCGTGTAAATAATAATATCTATCTAACTATCTATCTATATAATTATATATATATATATATATATACTTACAAAAAACATAAAACCAAAGAATATCAATCGTGTTTTTGAATCATGGAGGCGAAAAATACAATATCATAAATAATAATAATAATAATAATAATAATAATAATAATAATAATAATAATAATAATATTAAAACTAACTACATGGACACGACAAAAAGAATCTGAGACTGAGTGACACCCAAGCCAACCAACCAGTCAGCAAGCAAACACACACACACACACACACACACACAGCCAGTAAAAATGTTCCAGCATGACACGACGACGCGTTATTCCAACACACTCTTGCTCAGGAAACGAATAATTAGCGACTTCATTTAACTCCTTCCGTTGACTGGTGTCGGTGGGAAATCCTAACGAGACAACATGAATGAAGTCGTGAGTGAGGAGGTTTATGCTGTGAATGATGTTAAAATGTTCTCACTCTTCTTGGTTAAAATTCTTATGTGTGTGTGTTGAACTGCATGAGGACAAGAGAGAGAGAGAGAGAGAGAGAGAGAGAAAGAGAGAGAGAGAGAGAGAGAGAGAGAGAGAGAGAGAGAGAGAGAGAGAGAGAGAGATGCAGCTAAATGGAACTCAATATACTTTGTGTGTGTCTGAAAATTTGGGACGTAAAATGGAAATAACTGGAGGAGAATTACCGTAAAAGAAAGTTAAGTGTTGTTGAAAGAAGTTAAGGGAAAAATACAATAAAGGAGATTAAAAACAAAACAAACAAGAACTGTGGAGCGAGAGACGAAGAAAGTGGAAAGTTTTTGAGTGTGTGTGTGAGAGAGAGAGAGAGAGAGAGAGAGAGAGAGAGAGAGAAAGAGAGAGAGAGAGGAGGAGGAGGAGGAGGAGGAAGGGGAGGACAGTAAAAGAAGTGGGGCAAAATGCGAAGGAAAACGCTGAAGTGATCTGAGTGTCTGGAGAGAGAGAGAGAGAGAGAGAGAGAGAGAGAGAGAGAGAGAGAAAGAGAGAGTGAGAGAGATGAGTGGTGGGTGAGTATGGAAAGACGAGGAGGGAGGTGAGTGGTGTGAGAATGGGGTTGAGTGAGTGAGAGTGTGGAAGAAGTGGAAAATGGTCCGAGAGAATAAGAGAAGAGAAGGGAGTGAGAAGGGAGTGAGTGGGTGTTTATAGTGGCAAACATTATGTCACAACCACCATTATATATATTTTACTTGTCTAAAAAAGGTAAACAAATAAAATAAAAAATATGTATATAAATATATAAATATATAATAAAAAAATACTAAAATAGATAATAATGATAATAATAATAGTAATGATATTAATAATAATAATAATAATAATAATAATAATAGTAATAATAATACATCAAGAAATAATAATAAAAATAATAAAAGTAAAAAAAATATGTATAAGAAATAAACAATAAAAAAATATTTGCACTTGCACACATCTACTTGGCTCCTGAAAGATGTAATCCTCTTAGAAAGAAAGGCGTTTAAGAAAAGAAAGGAAACATTTTATCCTATGTAACATAAAGCTTTCCCGTGTACACATAAACACTCAATGCCTCATGTAGAAACAACAAAAACAGTCTCATAGCGTTGTGTGTACAAATTTATATATGTATGTAAGTACAGTCGGGGTGAAATATAATCATCTATATAGGGGTAACTTACGTAAGAGTTTGACAGCTTTCCTCTGTTCCTTGGATGATAAACTTTCCAATAAATAGGTGAACTACCATCTTTTTATTTATTACAAGCAGCTACACACTACTTAAAAAAATAACACACACACGTTAACTACCATATTTTTATTTACTACAAGTAGCTACACACTACTTAAAACAATAACATCATAATATTATGTGAAAGTGAAAAAAATTAGACAGCAAAATGTTTGAGATACCCATATGTGGATGATTATTATTAACCACGATATGTATGTATGTATGTATGTATGTATGTATGTATGGAAGCACAAGACTAAATCTGACAAAACCTGCATGGTGTGTAAGTTTATATCTATCTATTCCAAAGTTGTTATCTCTTTACTAACTTCTACTTAAGGCTCATCAGATATATAAACAACAATGCAGGTATAAAAACTGTTCATGAATTATTATTATTATTATTATTATCATTATTATTATTATCATTATTATTTTTTTTTTTTATGTTCCGACACTGGACATAAGCTAATGGATTGGAAACTAAAGTCATAATATACCATACAATCTGCAGAAGGTAAACTCTTACATTCTGACAAGTAGATATGGAATAAACATTAATCATCACGAGAAAATAACCCAGCAAACTCACTTATACCATTACCATCTTTTTAGTGTATCCCCTTTTAATCCCAGAAAAAATACTGATAATATGTAAAATAATAATGACAAATTCTCTCCAAAAGCCTATACAAATACACAGATGTAAGGTGTGTGTGTGTGTGTGTGTGTGTGTGTGTGTGTGTGTGTGTGTGTGTGTGTGTGTGTGTGTGTGTGTGTGTGTGTGTGTGTGTGTGTGTGTGTGTGTGTGTGTGTGTGTGTGTCTGTGTGTGTGTGTGTGTGTGTGTGTGTGTCTGTGTGTGTGTGTGTGTGTGTGTCTGTGTGTGTGTGTGTGTGTGTGTGTGTGTGTGTGTGTCGTCAAGGGCACACTGTGAGTTCACTTCAAAGTCATAAACTAATACACACAGATCCCGTGTGTTCACTTCATGGGAGAGGAGACAAGAAGATGGAGTTATCCACTTTATTCCACGTCTGATTCACACGGTTGACTAACTTGTGGTGGTCATTATTTCATCGAATCAACAGGAAGTTCAAATATTTATCACTAATCCAAAATGTATGTGAATCTATGTTCAAGCTTACACACGGTCGAAATTAGCTTGACTTCTAGGTTCAGCTCTATCGAAACTATTGCCGAAAATGATACGTTTAATAATCGAGATATAACCGTAATATAATCGAGATATAACCGTAATATAATCGAGATATATCTGTAATATAATCGAGATATATCTGTAATATAATCGAGATTTATCAAGGCTCAGTTCTCCAAAAGGTTAAGAAGTCGATAAATAAAATATAATATTTAATGCCTAATGTTGACGTCATCAGGAAGAAGCCAAGACAGGGAGGGGGATGAAGGGAGGGAGTTTAGGGTAAAGAAATGAGAGGAATATATATAGGTGGTGGTTGTAGTGGCTGGTGGAGATAGATAGCCAGGCAATAGACAATGTTTTCCATTATATCAAGGCTTGAGTGAGTGACACCTTCCTCCTCCTCCTCCTCCTCTACCTAACCAATCTACTTACTTGCTTATCGACAGTCGAACGTATTTATCAACCATATCAAAAGTTTGTATTTTTTTAACGTTGTCTCAGGATGTTATTATAATTTTGAAGCCATGGTGAATAGGGTCATATCCAAGAACAACCAGGGTGTTGACTATGGTATGGTACCAGTACGATGACTCCATAGACAAACAACACAGCCATCGTACCAC
Source organism: Petrolisthes manimaculis (assembly GCA_034508575.1). NCBI lineage: Eukaryota > Metazoa > Arthropoda > Malacostraca > Decapoda > Porcellanidae > Petrolisthes > Petrolisthes manimaculis. Next base: position 19,082 of record JAWZYT010006930.1, on the reverse strand, counting down.
CAATGTTCTTGCATAAGGCCCATAAGATCACAGGTTTTTTTTCTTTATATATGAAACAAAACTCCCCTTTTCGGCCAATATATATTATCTTCTTGCTTTTCTCCTTATTTATGATCCAGCCAGGTGCCCTTCTTTCCCTCCACTATCCTGACCTTCCTTCCTTCCTTCCCCAGCACTGCCTTTCACCTCTGTCAATATTGGATGCTCGTGAGTAAATCTCTACAAATTATGCAATATTTTACCGCTCATCATTTTCCCTCGAAATTTTACTCCTTTTTTTTGTTCCACCTTTGTTAACTGCGTCTCTGAATTTCAATAATAAATCTTGATCTCATTTTCCGCAACGCAGGAACCTATTACATATTTTAATGACTTGATTTATATTTCATACAAAGTCTATATATTATAATTCTACAAAAGTAATACATTCTGTGTGGGTCACGGCTAACATACCAATAATTAACATAACCTGCCTAACGATCACTCATCTCATATTAGCATAACTATTCATACGGAAATGAAATTAATCATCTAGAATTGAAAATGTTGTGATTAATGCTACCGTGAATTATTGTGAGTCTGTGGGAAAATATACATAGCCTAGTTGTTATTACATCAACAACCCTTTATATATATAATGTACTCTGAAGGTAGCCAGCCAGTCTCGAGATTAACTGTCTTGGCAAAACACAGTTGACACAATTGTTAAAAATATAGTTGCTTAAGGGGGTGCGGGAGTAGGGGACAGGCTTGGGGAGGGACTTAGGCGGGTGCGGGAATAGGGGGACTGCCTTTTGGGTGGGTAGAAAGCCTGTCCCCTATTCCCGCACCTCCCAAAATCTTCCAAGCCTGTGCCCCTACTCCCGCTCTCCCTAAACCCCCTCAAGCCTGTCCCCCTACTCCCGCACCCCCTTAAACCCCTCTCAAGCCTGTCCCCCTATCCCCACACACCCTTAACAACACACACACACACACACACCAGAGGTACCGAAATTAATCTCATCAAACCTTCCCTACACCTTAATCAACATGACAGAGATTTCTGGATCGTAAAACATTCCCTGGAGAAAAAGGACTCACTACAGAAATTCTCATACCATAATCATTTTCAGGTCCCATTCTCTTAAAGGTGAGGGTATAGTTTGGACATTTTGGAGATAATGATTCCTCCAAACTCTTAACTCCAACAGGGCACCATTATTTTTGTTCATCTGGTTCTGTTTCATGGTATACTTTGGAGGAATCAAGGCACTCCAATGTAATAGAATTATACTCTCCCCATAAGGTGGTAATTTTATTTTGATACATTGGAGTGCCTTGATTCCTCCAAAGTATGCCAGGAAACAGGACCAGATGCACAATAAATAAAATAATGGTGTCCTATTGCGCTCTGGAATAGTCTGGAGGAATAATTTGCTCCAGATTTACCAGCATAAAATACACCTCCCCTCCCCCTTGTAATAATAGACTTGACGTACCCTCTTCCCTCGCTACACAACAGATGGCTAATTAATACGATGTTATGCCTATGGACTTAATGAATAAATATCTGTGAGGTACAAAGCCACACCTTACCAGTGCATCGGTCTGTGATGATTACCTAATTAAATGTGTTAGAGCTCATTTTTATCCACCCAGAGATCTCATGAAAATAAAGCCAATTATTATTATTATGTACATGATTTAAATTTTGTTTTTCATATTTTATTTGCTGTAGTTTTTTTTTTTTATCTTTGCCGGCTTCCAAGAAAAGGAGAACATTTTTTTTCTTTTTTTTTTACAAGAGGCATTTAGGTAATAACACGCGAGATTCTGCGACACACACACACACACACACACACACACACACACACACACACACACACACACACACACACACACACACACACACACACACTCACACACACACACACACACACACACACACACACACACACACTGCATGCTACACCAGTTTGCCATGTAGCGAGGTGAGGGCCGGAAGTTGTTCAATTAGGGCACCAGGGCGGCAAGAGTGAACCCGACTGTCACACAAACTTGGTCAGGTCAGGTTGGGTCAGGTCAGGTCAGGTTGGGTTGGGGTCAGAGGTGATGTAGGACAGGGCAAGTTAAATTCAGGTCAGGGTAAAATCAGGTTCAGGTCAGGTCAGGTCAGGTTGGGTTGGGTTCAGAAGTGATTTGGGACAGAGCAAGTTAAATAAATTCAGGTCAGGATCAAATCAGGTTTGGATCAGGCTACAGTCAAGCTAAAATGATATACAGTTGGGTCAAGTCAGGTGAGGTCAGGTGAGGTCAAGTCACGACAGCCAGGTGATATATTATAAATTAGTATACCCTCGTTTTTCGACATATTATATTCTCATGCTTGGATTTCTGGTACTAAAATCACAGGCCGACTTTTTCACGTCCTTTTGAAAAGTAAGATTGGCAGAGTCTAATGATTTTTTTTTTAACAAGGACATAGAAAATAAATTCGTGCAGTGTTCAAGATTATGATGGACAGAATCTTGTACAGTTGCATCCAAAAAAATCGAGAAACTATAATAATATACCTTCTAGAGTCTAGCAGGTAGTGTCTCGACATTTTTGGAGGTGACTGTACATTCCTTACAAAGCAGGTTAATGGAAGGTTCTACTCCGTCCGATATATATATATACAAAAATGTTGAGTGCAATTTTAGGTGAAACATATTTTAGTTGGATAATAATTAGATGCTGCTTCTGCTGCTGTTGGTTCCTTTCCCTCTTTTGCCGCCAGACATTAATTTCAATACACTGAGGGATTTTCATATATCGTGGCAAACTTTAGAGAAATCAGTAGCATTCATTTCATTCACGACACAATTGACCTTCTTACTGTAACGTAGTTGAGTTTCAGAATACGTAGTCACTTCTCTGGTATAATATATCATAGAAATGCTTTGCTTATCTCGAAAATGTTGAGTGTTTCACGAGAAAACTATTTTAAAACATTTGATATGTGACGAAAATTCTTGATGCATTGCGATAACGTTTATTATATTGTGAGGTATGATGTGAAAACGCTTAGTACATTAGCACATTAACGCTTAGTACATTAGCACATATTTTAGTAGTTTTAATAGCGTGAAAATATTTAGGATATCATGAGAACGTTCTGTGTATCGTTCGACTTTATCAAATATTTCAGAACCTTAAATATTCAGTGAGAAAGCAGGGGATACTGAGAGAGTGTTTAGCATACTAACTGTTTGAATTATCCTTCCCTTTGTTACGTTTAGTAAATTATGAGAAAGTCCAGATTATTGTAAACAAAAAAAAAAGTTTTAGTTCCGTGATAAGTTCTAGTAAAATTGGAGTAGGTTTGTTTATTCCAGAGCTACTCAATGATACACCCAAGTTTGAAACCTGAATGCAATGAGTTTTGGTGTGGACTCATTGTTAAAAAGTTTAGATTATTGTGAGAAAATCTGTTAGACTCAGAATCCAAATTTGTATCCAGGTCTTGTTGAAGTTTCGAATCATTTGATATAGTAGTGAACCGATTACAACGCGTATCAAGTTTCATATTTGCTTGATACTCGATCAGGCTATTCGAAGCAACCCTGGATACACATTTTGCATTGTGACTTTACATAGTGGCAACGTTTGTGTGAGAAGGTCATTAATACATACTGTGAGAAAGTCAAGACAAGATAAGAAATAATACATGGATGCTTTTTTTGGCGAGAGAGTTCAAGATGTGTCGTGAAAGCTTAAAGTGCAAACAGAATGCATATTGTATTTCCTGCGGAGTGGCGAGAAATTTGTGAAATTCGCCTCACTTATACCACCACCACCACCCACTCCACATCTCTACCGCCACACACAACACCACCACTACCACATCCACTACCACTATCACACCCACTACCACCACCAACACCACTACCACACCCACCACCACCACCCTCACCACTATCTCTCTACCCCTACCACCCCCTCCAAATCTCTACCACCACACCCACCACCACCACCACACCCACCACCACAATACACTACCTCGGCTCCAAATTATTCCTAGGGAGGTTTATTATTTGCCTCTTGGTACACGTCAATTACCTCCCCACCCCAATTGGTCTCAATGCCCTCCAGCCAGCCAGCCTCCTCACTCAGTATGCATTTATTCAGGCATGTATAATTATACGTATTATTTCCGACACATAAACAACACGGTGAGTACTAGACTAAACCTTGGACGGAAGGCAGCACTGGTTTCTCCTCATGTTCATGTCGAGATTTACACGACTGTATAAACTCTACGGTACTCTCACATAACATTTCATTACCCTTCCTTCCGCTACCTTAAAACCGTGGTATACTCAGGGAACAAACTACAGTTACTTTCCAGTAACTCCCGCTGAAATATAGAATTAATAATAAGAGCAGTATAGTGCACGGAACGTTAAATTTAATGATAATCTACTCGAGAATTATTACACGGGAGACGAAGGCAAAGTCATTCCTACACTTCTTGATAGTTCTATACAAAAATGAATGTTACGGTAAAGAACAACTTTAGATTTTCTTAAATATTATAACTCTGCTAATTGTGTTGTATATAGTTATTAGCATTATCATGAATATCATCATAATTATTACTATTACCAATCCTTATTATTAATGTTGCTGTAATGATAATTACTGAACTATTTTCATGTCTGGCGTCAGTGTTGTTGGTGTTGCTGTGACACAAATATTTTTAATGAAAGCTTTTGTTTAATTATAACTGTTGGGAGAGATTTAGTACAGACGGTCTGGTGAATATAAAGGTTGGTGGTGGTGTTGTATTTTTTACTTCGTGTATAAGTTAATGTTATGCACAACAGTATTAACCTCTCCACCAACCCATCTTCTTTAATGCATTCTAGTTTATTTATTCCCTCTTGCTTTGCGCGTGCGTGTGTTTCTCTTTTTATGGCAGGCAAGAAGACCAATCCTCTCCCTTGTGTATTATAATATAAGAAAAACTTCTCTACCGTAAGATATACTTTACTTACAACAAGGAAACTTTACTAAGATTCACCTAAGCTTAAAAGAATTACCACCTTTGGGACCCTGTGATCGTGTCTGAGAATTGGAGGCTTCTGATTCCACCTAACTTTGCCACGAAACACGCTCCTTCCAAATTGGTGGTGCTTCATTTACCTCCATTTACATTATCTACCTCCAATCTACTTTATCTACCTCCAATTTACATCATATTCCTCCAATTTACATCCAATTTACCTCCAATTAATTAACTTACCTCCAATAATAATAATAATAATGATAATAATAATAATAATAATAATAATAATAATAATAATAATAATAATTAGATAATGTTATTAGTTCCGGAAGCCGTATTTGCTTGATATATAAAGACATTTTTAAGTGTGGATATTGGTTATAATGTTAGTTCATCAGTGTTAAGAAATGAAACGAACTCAGTTGGTTGTGATTCTTGTTGACCACTAAACTCATATCCAGGAAATGGAAACATGAAAGGACGAGATCTGTATGTGTGTATGTGTGTGTGAGAGAGAGAGAGAGAGAGTTAGAGTTAGAGTTAGAGTTAGAGTTGTTTCGTCTGTATGTGTGTGTGGTGTGTGTGTGTGAGAGAGAGAGAGAGTTAGAGTTAGAGTTGTTTCGTCTGTGTGTGTGTGTGTGTGAGTGTGTGTGAGTGTGACGTAAGGTGTTGTTGTATGATTATGTTATGGTATGATACTGATTTATGTATCACGAGTGTACATAGCGTTTCATCCCTCATAACACACCTCCATCACGAACCGTATCTATTTACCATGTGTATATGTACGTAGTTGAAAGTGACATCAGACCATGCAGCTCTATAAGCGGATGTAATTACCATCATAGGTCTTGTCCACTGAGTTGTTCTGTCTGTGTGTGTGTGTGTGTGTGTAAGTGGGAGAGAGAGAGAGAGAGAGAGAGAGAGAGAGAGAGAGAGAGAGAGAGTTAGTTAGAGTTAGAGTCGTGTGTGTGTGTGTGTGTGTGTGTGTGTGTGTGTGTGTGTGTGTGTGTGTGTGTGTGTGTGTGTGTGTGTGAAGTATGTAGTGTGTGTATGTGTGTGTGGACGGTGATCTCCAGAGGGACACACACACACACACACACAAGAGAGCAACACCACTAAAGAGCTTTGTGACGAAATACTCAAGGGAGGGAGAGAGTAGGAGGAGGAGAAGAAGGAGAAGGGTGTGGATAGGGTAAAAGTATCTCCTATCTTCCTCCATATAAAGACACCAGTGGTTGGTTGGGTTGTCTGCCTGAACCGATCCACGTAAAGTTGATAGTGAGTAGTCCATCTTATTTCAGTTATAATGTATTTAAGTTATTTCAGTTATAATCTAGTTAAGTTATTTCAGTTATAATGTATTTAAGTTATTTCAGTTATAATCTAGTTAAGTTATTTCAGTTGTAATGTATTTAAGTTATTTCAGTTATAATATATTTTAAGGAATGTATGGACTTTTTACCCTTAGCTTATACAGTATAAGTGCCACCTGCTAATCTAATTTGTATTTACATTGCAACTTCCTTATCCTTCGTCTCATACTTTATAAATATATCTCCAACTCATTAATATTAAAGTAAAGCTCTTAAGTCAGGTGCATCTCAAACACCTACACATCCTTCATATAAAAACTAAAGCTGCATTTTAATTTGTATTCTTCAGACTGTACCCGACACATTTCCTCCTACAATATAACATTATATACTACATGTGCAACAGATGCCTCAGCTTGCCTCCTTATATAATACCAGCACAAACTAAATCTCTAACACCTGTTACTTCTGCGAGTGCAACAGGTGTCTGAGTAGGAAGGCGCTACAGGTGGTGGCTAAGTGTGCATGCATCTGTATGCTATTGACTTTTTAACTCCATCCTCTGAATACTTACGTCCAACATCTGGTGTCCTTGGGGCTGTGGTTGTGGGTCTGGAAGTGCCTTGGCTGACACGGTGAGGGCACCACACAGCACCACACCCACCATCACCACCACAACAGCACTCATCACGCCTCGGCTCATCATCTGTAAACATACAAACATACACAATGAACACTTCTACTTTCACCGATGTAATCATTATTATATATTGGGTTAGAACAGATAGGTGATGGACAGAATTAGTTTGTGTCTGTAAACATACAAACACATCATTATACATTGGGTTAGAACAGATGGGTAGTTAGTTGGCAGAAATTAGTTTAGGTTAGAATATAATTATGGAATAGTAGATGGCAGAATTATCGATGGTGTAATAAATGAATCTGGTCATTATGAAGATACTACACACAGACGTAGATGAGTGTAAACAACTAAACCATTATAGTATTATTATAGCATAGAATATTTTCAATGGTATACATAAAATTATAGCATATAGGTTGCCTCTATACCATACACCTGAAGGGAAAACTGATGAAGTAAAGAGGATCGGCTTTGAATTCGTGCCAGAAATTTTCGACGACGCTACGAAATTTTTATCAAACTGAGCGACGAAACCAATACCAATAATGAGGGAATCTGTTTCATAGCATTGTCTGGATGGAGTAATCATTTAATAGTCTTAGATGCTGCATAAATATTGTAGCCTTCTTAGTATTGATACGAGAGTCACGCTATGAGAGAGAGAGAGTTTAGAATTGTTCTGTCTGTGTGTGTGTGAAGTATGTAGTGTGTGTATGTGTGTGTGCGGTGATCTCCAGAGGGACACACACACACACACACACACAGTCACGATCAAAAGTCCTACATTAGGTGAATAAAAGCGTGAGCCATTTGAGTAGTCTGATTTGATTACTACCTTAGTTAAAAAACAATAATCTAATTAAATTAAATAAAAATAATAAATTAAATAAATAGAAGGATATGTAGTGTACTAGTGAGATGTGGAGAAAAGGATTGAGAGTGGGAAACACCAGAACAAGTAAATATCTAAAGAAAATAACGAAAGAATGAATAGTAGGATATATAAAAAAAATTAGGAAAATTGTATATATGAATGAAGTGGAGAAACGTATGAGAGAGGAAACACAATAACAAGTAAATATCTAAAGAAAATAACGAAAGAATGAATAGGATATTGTTTTAAAAAAAGAAGGAAAATTGTATTAACGAATGGAATGAAGAACGGAAAGAAAAATAAGGAAGGGCTAGAAACGGTGGCCCAAGAATGCAATGTAAAGGAACGAGGGGGAGAGGAAGGGAATGGCAAAAAAAGAAAAAAAAGGGGGAAAAGAAAAATAGGTATGAATCAATACGAAAGGAAAATAAAGGAAAGGAATTCTGAAGATATTGCAAGAGGGGGGAAGGAAAGATAGAGAACTGGGAAGATAAATGGACGGTGGAAGAGAGAAAAGGAAATGAATGTATGTATGTATGTATGTATGTATTGTACTGTTAAAATATGAGAGATTGAAATTACGTAAGAGAGTGGTGTATAAGAGGAATGTCGTAATGCTTAAAAAAACAAGAGATAAAAAGAGAGAGAGAGAGAGAGAGAGAGAGAGAGAGAGAGAGAGAGAGAGAGAGAGAGAGAAGAGGAATGACGATGGATGTGATAATAATGCACGAGGAGAAACATGTACAATATTCAGGAGAGGTTGGGGGAAGAGAGTCAGGGCAGAGATGAGAAAGGAAATATTGGGAGGAATAAATAACCACAAAATTACCGAAGCCCTCGTTGTAACCCCATAAATGTTTGGAATCCTCGGTTGAAAAATGTTGAAAGAATTTTAAAGTACGATACAAAAACGAGAGAATAAAAAGTAAATGTTCAACTAAATTCAGAGTCTCGGTGCTAAGGCTGCAGCTTCAACTACACAATATTTTACTCCCCGTGGTTTTAGTGGGATATTCATATACATACCGGGTACTGCATTTAATTTTTTTGTAAGTTACCACGAGTGGGGGTATTATTATAATCCTATATATTCCTTTGACAAAACAGTGGTCCGTCATTCAAGCACCCGACTGAATAATCGCTTCATAAATGATAGTAATAATAATAATGATATTTATGACAGTACCGGTAATGATAATAATAATAATAATAATAATAATAATAATAATAATAAGGATAATGATGATGATGATGATGATGATATTAATAATTATAATAATAATAATAATAATAATAATAATAATAATAATAATAATATTGATAATGATCATAATAATAATAATAATAATAGTAATAAATAATAACAACAACAACATTTAGTGGTTACATATCACAGCCTAACATAGCAAATACAGAATATTCTTGTGGCATAGGTGATGAGTGTTGTCCCCCGGGGCATGAATACAACACTCCTGTCTTGTCTCAGTTCCCATTTTCTTTTACCAATACCTTCCTTCTTTGTTTTAGCTTGGACGATTTTTTCTTTTAGCTTTACTTTCCGTCTTTGTTTTAGCTTGGTCATGTTCTCTTTTAACTTTACCTTTCGTCTTTGTTTTAGTTTGTTTTTGTTTTATTTCCTTGTATCTTTTCCATTCATCTGTATCTACTTTATCTAAGCTTGATGGCCGTTCTCCCATATCCTTCCTTATCTTTTATAGTTATCTACATTATCTCGTCTGAATACAGTAATAATATTAATACGACGAAAACTTCATAAACATTTCGAGAATATCCATAACCATACACAGCTTATAACAAATTAATAAAGTGTATACAGTATATATATATATATAAATATTAACAACATCCTCAATAAACCTTTACGTGCTTTGTGGGTGCTTTTCATTATACTATATAATATACAGTATACATTATTTTATACGTGCACTGCATTCCATTTCCATACAATTCGTACCAATGTTTGTATATACTCCCTCCTGTCGATTTGAGGCAACGATAACGAGACTCAGAAATGCACAGACCGCGAACAAACAATAGAGGAGAGTGGGGAAAGGGAGAGAGAGGGAGAGGGAGAGTGGGGAGAGAGAGGGAGGGAGAGGGAGGGAGAGTGGGGAGAGAGAGGGAGAGGTGTGATTGCTTCTGTTCCCTCCCTCCATGCAGCACTCCACCAGATTATGTTCACTCGTCGACATGATAATTTCCAGGCGGCTCTCAGGTATTACAAGAGCAGACCGATCACACACACACACACACACACACACACACACACACACACACACACACACACACACACACACACAGAGAGAGAGAGAGAGAGGGGGGGGGGAAGACTGACAGTTCTATAAAATGTCAAATATAATAAAGAAGGATAAATAAACAGACAATGACATAGATAGTGAGAGAGAATATATAGGTCCAGCCAGAATCATGTCCAATTTAAGTTACTATGTCTAAACACATTTATGGCGTTTGAAGGTTTACAGTATATAAAGTCTTAGTACGGGTGAAAGATGGATTAATTAAGGTAGGGTGTTCCAGGCCTCACCAATTGTGTACAGTCGGCGACAAAAGTCCTGTCGCCTCACTTGCTTCACCGAGGCAAGCGATGTTCATAGACTCGAGATTATTAAGTGCAGAAAACGTGCATATTTCTCGAGTCCATGAACACTACATGTCTCGGTGAAGCAGGTGAGGCGTCAGGACTTCTGCCACCGACTGTACATAAAAGATTGCATGTAGTACCAATCTACTCCTACAACTTGGATACAACTTTGTGGTGGAAGAGAGAGAAGTTGTAGTGAATCAGTAAGACGGGGAGAAGAGTTAATTGATGAGACGAAAAGTGTGGACGAAAGGCACTGAAAATCATAAGGGTTTTTTCTCTGACCCAATCCGAGAGACGAGGGTCAGGTCAGCTCAGGCGTGTAACTGTATCATCATATCATAAAAGGAATACGTGTGTGTCATCTGAGAGTGATTGGAAATACTGTCATCTGTAAGCAAGAGCAGAAGATGATGTAGTAAACGAAAGATAGATGAGGCTGTCGGAAGATTATATGATATGAAAAGAAAGTCTGCTGAAGAGAAGAGAAACAGACAGACAGACAGACAGACAGACAGACATAGAAGTGGGAAAAGCAGTGAGAGGAAGATAGGAAATGGGAAGATGAGAGAGAGAACGAGGGAAGATGCTATAGATGCTGAGGGAGTATGTTGATGCAGTGAAGGGAAGGAGAGGTATATATAGGATTGGGAAGAAGGCGAAGAAGCTGTATGTATCTCCCCTTATCTCCCCTGTATAGATTTAATAACACCACTGACATAGCATGATGACGTGTCGTGTGGAATAATAGCAGCATCTGGTCCCTTACTGCTGCTGCTGCTCCTATGTATGTATGCTTCTAATAATTGGTACGTTGGGGTCAATATGTAAATGTATGTGTGTGTTAGTGTGTGTGTGTGTGTGTGTGTGTGTGTGTGTGTGTGTGTGTGTGTGTGTGTGTGTGTGTGTATGTATCATCTATAGCTGTCTCCTCGGTATATGGTACACACACACACAGGCACACACACACACACACACACACACACACACACACACACACACACACACACACACACACACACACACACACACACACACGCAAATGCAAAAAAATTACGCCTACTAATTTCCTGTCTTTACCACATGCAGCTTAAGGGGGGAGGGGGAGTAGGGGACAGGCTTGGGGGGGGGGGTGAGTTTGTACGAAGCAGAAAATATAAGAGTGGTTTTGTGTTATTTTGTTGTGTTGGTAAAAGTCTGGAGCAACTGAATTCCCCCAAACTATTCCAAGCAACAACAGAAAAACAAAAACAAAAAAAAACAAGCCATTATTATTAATATTATTATTATTTGCTCTTCGTGTCCTGTTGTTTCCTGGCTTACTTTTTTAATTGGAGGAATCGAGAATATCCAAAAATGTAACAAAAACGAATTTTACCCCCTTAAAAAAAACAAAAACAAAAACAAGGAAATAACCACACAAGCTAACCAACTAAACCTCAGCACCGTGACACTAATATATGTTTATTTATATATTTATATTTATATATATATATATATATATATTGTTGCTTATACTTTTTTATTTATTTCTATTTTTATTGCATTTATTTGTTGCATATACTAAACTTTTTTCTTTTTGCCATTCATAGATAAGTTCCCAGACTCCATATGTTAGAAAATTTATTATTATTATTATTATTACCGGTATCATTATTATCATTATCATTATTATTATTATTATTATTATTATTATTATTATCATTAGATATTTTTTTCAGCGGTGGAGATATATTGGTTCCTCCAAACTGTGCCACAAAACTGATGGCGAACTCACACACACACATACATATATAGCCTACTGAGAACATATCATTTGGTGTCGTAGTAAGCAGGAATCCATTATAACCTACTGAATAATATTTTAGGCTCGTAGTGGTGGTGTGATATGTAGAGTAGAGAGTTTGTCTTGGTTGTGTATGTATGTATGTATGTATGTATGTATGTATGTATGTATGTATGTATGTATGTATGTATGTATGTATGTATGTATGTATTACTCTGAAGGAATTATTCACCCCAGTCATGTAGGGAAAAGTGAGGAGGAGGAGGAGGAAGGATGGATGGAGGGAGGAAAGGAATAGAAGGGAGGAAAGGAGAGTAAGGAAGGATAGCAAGACAATAATGATAGAAGTGGGGAAAGTTATGAAAAGAGGGGAAAGAGGGGAGGAAAATAAGGAAGGTTAGGAAGGAAGGAACGATGGAGGAGGAGGGAGGGGAAGAAAAAAGGAGAGAGAGAGAGAGATGGAGAGAGAAAGAAAGAAAGAAAGAAAGAGAGAGAGAGAGAGAGAGAAGAGGAGGGGGGAGGGAAAGTAAAAGGAGGAGAGAGAGAGAGAGAGAGAGAGAGAGAGAGAGAGAGAGAGAGAGAGAGAGAGAGAGAGAGAGGGACTGAGTGAGAATAGTAATAGTGTGGGTGGTGATCTATTAACAGCACAAGGGCGGAAAATACAATTGTGATGAAGTAGGTCAGAAGGGGAGTGAAAAATCGAGCAGAAGGCACAGGAGAAGGAAGAGAAGAGGAGGAAAGGAAGGGGAGGAGGAGAGGAAGTGTGATATAGCATGAAAGAAAGTTAAAAGAAAAGAGGGGAAAGGAAAGGAAAGGAAAGGGAGGAGGGGAGAGGAAAGGAAAGGAAAGGAAAAGAGTGGAGAGGAAAGAAGGGGAGGAAAGGTAGAGTGGTATAGCATGAAAGAAAGTTAAAAGAAAAGAGGGGAAAGGAAAGGAAAGGAAAGGGAGGAGGGGAGAGGAAAGGAAAGGAACGTGGGATGAATGAAGGCAAAAGAAAAGGAGAAAATGGAGGGGAAAACGTGTTGGGGAAAAGGGGAAAGAAAAAAAGGAAGGAGAGAAGGAAGACAGGAAAGGTATGGAGAATGGAGGAGAGAAGACTGGAGGGGCGAGAAGAGAAGATAGGGAAAGAGGGGAGGAGAGAACAGGAGATTGGAAGAAGGGAGAGGGGAAGGGGAAAAAGGGAACAGAAGAGGGGAGAACACGAACTTGACAAAAAAACAAAACAAAATCGTAACACAGAGAGAATGACGAGATGTGATATTCAGCCACGAAAGACGACATTTGTAAATATTTATAATGTAATGAAATATTTGTGTGGTAAAATGTAAAACGGACACGAGAACGATAATGATAAATTTATACAGTTAGGTAAGTGTGGAGAGAGAGAGAGAGAGAGAGAGAGAGAGAGAGAGAGAGAGAGAGAGAGAGAGAGAGAGAGAGTAATGAAGTTAGAAAGAGGGAAGTATATAATATAAGGACGGATGAGATAGATAGATAGAGAGGCAGGTAGACTGAGAGATGTATAAATTAATAAATTGACAGATATAGATAGATAGTTCAATATAGATAAACAGATAGATAAATGAACACTGAGAGAAGAGAGAGAGAAAAAAACACACAGAAAAATGTGAAACAGAGAAAGAAAAAAGTGTGATGGCAAGAGACAAGACCAGAGATCAATATCATTAAGGAACCCGTAATGATGTGGGTAAAAAATTGGTATTGAGAGGTATGAAGGAAGGAAGGAAGAAAGGAGGAAAGGTAGGAAAGAGGGAAGGAATGAAAGAAGGATCGAAAGAGGGAGGGAGAGAAGGAAGGAAGAAAGAAAGGAGGAAAGGTAGGACAGAGGGAAGGAATGAAAGAAGGAGGGAAGGAAGGAAGGAAGGAAGGAAGAAAGAAAGAAAGGAGGAAAGGTAGGAAAGAGGGAAGGAGTGAAAGAAGAATCGAAAGAGGGAGAGAAGGAAGGAAGGAAGAGAAAATAGTGGTCGTGAATATGTTATTTCTTCTACAACAGCATAACATTTTACTATAGGCTGGGTTAGGTAAGAAAGAATATGGTCTGTGGGAAAGGAGGTGAGGGGAAGGTGTGCTACTACAAGTCCATGTATTATTTCACTAACCACCTTTAAATCTCACCATATAATATACCCGACACCCACCATAAATATCTGCTGAGTAATGAACCCGTCACTAAATGAATCCCACCCAGACTAGAACACAATTACGTCCCAACTTTGGCCTTTCAGTATTTTTTTTTTCATACATTTTTTTTCTGTGTCGTTTGTTGACCCATTAGACTCTTCACTAAGAGCGATAAAAAAAAATGCTTGCACTTCACTATTTCACTTAGAGAAGAGAAAAATAAGAGTGTGAATCCATTTTGCCTTAAATGAGATACAGGCAGGCCAGAGTAAGTTAGTAGGCTCGCTTAATAAAACTTTAAGGTTATAGATAGAACTTCATGGGGAAATGAAAGGGACTCTCGTATGCCAGCTGTTCCTATCCCATCACCACAATTTTCAAACTGTTGTGTTGAAAGCCATATAATATACCAGTATATATATTGTATTTTATTCAGGAAAGTCTATACTTCAGTGAGATGTGGTCAAATACAGCTTATAGATATACGTACAGTCGTCCCACCCACTACCCCGACTCAAAAAAAAAAAAAAAAAAAAAAAAAAAAAACTGAATACGGTAAACACAAATGTCCTCTTGCTATCTGTACTGGTCCAAACCACCACTATCCATAATAAACTAGACATTTTTCTCTGGCATCCGGATGGAAAATGTTTTACTTCACTTTAAAATGATGAATTGAAGAGATTTTATCGAATATATAAAGCGTAAATAATGATACTGATGATGATGATTATGATGTTTACATTCACTAAGACCAACAACAACAACAACAACAACAACAACAACACTGATATTCGAAAGGTCAAGTGTGAATCGTTGGAAAATATATTAATTAAGAAAGGAGAAAAATTAGAATAATAGAGGTAAATAGGAATACAAAAGAAATAGAGAAGAGGAGGAGGAGGAGGAGAAGGAGGAAGAAGAGGAGGAGGAGGAGGAGGAAGAAGAGGAGGAGGAGGAGGAGGAGGAGGAGGAGGAGGAAGAGGAGGAGGAGGAGGAGGATGCGACACAGAGAGAGTGAAGGAGGGACGCAGGAAATATAGATAAGGGAGGGAATAGGGGAGAAGGAAGCTAAAGGTCGAGAAGAAGACGCACGATAATAATAGAAAAGAAATAAAGAATCGGAAAATAAGAGAGAGAGAAAACAGAAAGAAAGGATAACCAGAGAAGCTGACCAAGGAAAGAGAATAACAACAATGTGATGATAAAAGTGGACAAAGCAAATATATAATGAAAGAAACGATAATAAAAGGAGAGATAGAAGCATAAAAAGGGTAAATGAAAACTGGAAAGGATTAAACAAACGGTAGAAAGAGAAAAGATAACAATATAATTCAAGATGTAGAAGAGATTTCAAACGTGATGTGAGATGGAGAGTAATGGGAACAAATAAAACAAACAGCAAATGTGGATAAAGAAAAAAATAATAATAACAAAAAAATGTGTAGAATACTTTCGGGTAAAAATAAGGGAAAGAATGGGAAAACCTGAGAGAAGAATAGAACATGCAAGAAAACAAAATCACAAGAGGAGAAGGAGGAGGAGAAGGAACATGACAAGGAGGAGCAAAATGAGGTGAAAACTGAAAAAAAAAAGGTAGAAATAATACAAGTACCGTAGTAGAAGGTGATGATCCCCCCAAAAAAATTGAGATAGAGAAAGAGAGGGAAAAAATGAGATAGATAAAGAGAGGGGAAAAAATGAGATAGATAAAGAGAGGAAAAAAATGAGATAGATAAAGAGAGGAAAAAAATGAGATAGATAAAGAGAGGAAAAAAATGAGATAGATAAAGAGAGGGGAAAAAATGAGATTTGAAGAGGGAAAAAAATAAAATAGGACTAAACACTGCCCACGTTCCAATCTAGGTCCGGAATATTTGCAGCTACCTCTTCAAGGAGTCTGCAGGGCTGTCGGGAGGAGCCGGAACCCTGGGGTGCCACTCTCACCAAGGAGGGGAAACGGTCATAAAAGTTGTGGTGGAGTAGGGAAGGTGGTGGTGGTGGTGTGTTGGTATTGAGGTTAAATCGGGACCTTGTGTGTGCAGTCTGGTTAGTTGGTTGGTTGGTTGGTACATCTACAATCAAATATCCACCGACACTTTCCTTCCATCTTAGTAAGTAAATATCTTGGGGATAAAGAACAACACGTGTATGATTTTGCAGCACCTCATGATAATAATAATAATAATAATTGAGGGGGTTGAGTTGACGTAAGGTGTTGTTGTATGATTATATTTTGATATGATACCGATTTATTTGCACGATGGAAGGAAGGTGTTGGTGGTTATTTGATTGTGGCTGTACCTGAGGCTGCTGTCCCATCTCATCCTACTCACATTAACAACCATTACTTGTCAATAATAATACAGGTTTTTACTCATTATTCTCCTCGTCATCTTCATTTTTCTTTTCTTTCCCCTTTTCCACTACCTCCTTCTCTTCTTTTTCTTCCTCCCCTCATCATCATCATTATTATATGTGTTCTCTTTCTCCTCCTGTACTTCTCTTCTTTCTCTTCTTCTTCCACATCATCGTCGCTTTTCTTTCTTTTTCTCCTCCACTCCAGATTTACGAACACCATACATACAAACCCCTTAATGAATGGAGGGATGGACAAAAACAATTAAAATAAAGTTCACGAGGCAAAGGGCATTTTCTATTCATTAAAGGTTTGCAACAATAGGATTAAAAGCCCTGCGAGATGGAACTTGGCCCTAAGTTACTCTGAGAAAGTTAATACAAGACACGTGGTTCAGCGTATAAATAAGTTTGTAAATAAAAGATTCTCTGAGATGTGGAAGAGTTTAATTACCACCAAGCCATGAACTAAACTAAAAATACAAAAAACTGATTTGACTTACCCTCACCTAAAACAGCTTCCCCTCTTGTACAGAAACCTCTCCTTTACTTCTCCTTCGTCTTCCTCATCCTCCTCCTCCTCCTCCTTACATGAAAATATCCCTTCCTTCATCTAGATCTCCCTACTCCATATCCACTCCCCCCCCCATCTTTCAAGTCGCTTTAAGATAAATATATATATATATATATATATATATATATATATATATATATATATATATATATATATATATATATATATATATATATATATATATATTTTTTTTTTTTTTTTTATTTTTTTTTTTTTCGCTATCATCTCATCTCTTCCCTCCAAACCAGTCCATCAACCAGTCCTACCGTCCCATTCCATCAATCAGTCGTTCCGTCCCATTCCATCAATCAGTCGTCCCTAGCCCATCCCATCAACCAGTCCTACCATCCCTTACCATCAACCAGTCGTCCCTTCCCATACCATCAACCAGTCTTCCCTTCCCATTCCATCAACCAGTCCTCCCTTCCCATTCCATCAACCAGTCGTCCCTTCCCATTCCATCAACCAGTCGTCCCTTCCCATTCCATCAATCAGTCGTCCCTTCCCATTCCATCAACCAGTCGTCCCTTCCCATTCCATCTGACTCCATCCAGGGTTACAAGTATACATCCAGAGACATTACCCAACCTGACTTGTGACAGCTTTAAAAGATTTACCTGACCTTACCCACCAGTGCACCTACAAACCCACCAACCCACCAGTAAGAAGGAAAGCAATTCACTAAATGGTGGTTCGGACTCCCATTACTCCCTTCCTACCCTCTCTCCTCCTCCACCACCACCACCTCCTCTGTGTTTCTCTATCCTCATCCCTCACTACTCTTTACTCCATCCTTCGCTACTCTTTACGCCATCCTTCGCTACTCTTTACTCCATCCTTCCGTTGTGCTCATCTCTCCTTCCTTCCACTCTCTTCCTTCACTCTCTCGTTTCTTCTCTCCATCCCTCTCCTCCTCCTCCTCCTCCTTCCCCTCGTTACCGTAAGTGGAGAAGAAACACAGATATGACCTCACTCACTCACTCACTCACTCACTCACTCACTCACTCATTCCAGCATCACAACACAAAACAGACTCTTGTGTTGCCACCCACCCATGGCCTCTCAACGATTCCCTTGTGCCCTTATATTGCACTGTTGACGTGTGTGTGTGTGTGTGTGTGTGAGAGAGAGAGAGAGAGAGAGAGAGAGAGAGAGAGAGAGAGAATGTGTGTGTGAGTATAATAATAATAATAAGAATGAGAGAGAGAAAGATAAAAAAGAAAGAGAGAGAGAGAATGTGAATTAGAGTAAATTTTTTTTTATATATATATATATATATATATATATATATATATATATATATATATATATATATATATATATATATATATATATATATATATATATATATATGTGTGTGTGTGTGTGTGTGTGTGTGTGTATGTATGTGTGTGTGTATAGCCCTCTTGGTGATAAACAATAGCAGCTGGTTCTGTTGTGTTATGCTGTAATGAAGTGAGCAGCTCTTTGCCAGGTGATGATCAATTGATGAACGTAAACATTGGCAGAGAAACATATTTATCAAACACACTCCCTCTCTACTACCCCTCTCTACTACATTCACCTGATAAGTTTTATTATTACCTGTTGGAACATTGTACACACACACACACACACACACACACACACACACACACACACACACACACACACACACACACACACACACACACACACACACACACACACATTTAAAAGTATAAGTATAGAATTTGAAACACCAATGGACATCAT
>JAWZYT010006929.1:15000-35736 GCA_034508575.1 Petrolisthes manimaculis | reverse complement strand
ATGGAAGGGGAATATAGGAGGTAATGGAATGAAGGAAAAGGGGAAGGAAAAAGGGTTACAGGAACGGAGGGAAAAGGGTTACAGGGATACAAGAGACAAAAAGGATGTGGAGGGAAAGGACTAACAGGGATAGATGGGAGGGGAAGGAAAGTGGCTAACAGTGATGAAGGGACAAAAAGGATGAGGGAAAGCTAAGGGTTACAGGGATGGAAGGGAGGGGAGGGAGAAAAGGGGCGTTGAAGGAAAGGGGGTTACTTGGAGGGAAAGGGAGGGAATGGGAGTTAACCTATATGTATAAGAAGAAAAAGAGAGAATGAGAATTATCTACATCGTATTAATTTGTAAAACACATGCACTCTTCATCTCAACACACCTCATCCTTTCCCCTCTGTAACTCTCCCTTCCTTTCCTTTTCCTGTTTGTGTGTGTGTGTGTGTGTGTGTGTGTGGTGTGTGTGTGTCCACCATCACAACAGTAGCAAAGCACCCCCTCCCTGTGCCGTCAGAGAAGACATGAAAACTTATAGTGAGTTCAAGAGGACAGATCCAATGACTGGGGAGGGAGGGAGGGATGGTGAGGATATACAGGCAAACACAACAAACAATATTCAGGGTACGGGTAGTGGAATTAGGATAACGGGGAAATATAAAAGGGAAGAGGAGAACAGTAAAAGAAGAGTGGAAGATGAGGGATGTAAGATGAGAACAGTAAAAGAAGAGTGGAAGATGAGGGAAGGAAAGAGAGGAAAACAGTAAATGAAAGAGTGTGGAAGATGAGGGAAGGAAACAGTGAATGAGGGGATAAAAGAAGATAACAACAAATTTGAGAGAGAGAGAGAGAGAGAGAGAGAGAGAGAGAGAGAGAGAGAGAGAGAGAGAGAGAGAGAGAGAGAGAGAGAGATTACACTACAGTATAAATATTAGTTTAGTCTATTCTTTATTCCTCTTCCTATACATTAATTAATTATTGTAGTTTTTTATCCCTTCCCTTCCTTTATTTCCCTCATCCCATGTTTCGTATATTCTAATCCCCCCCCCCATCCCTCTCTCTCTCTCTCTCTCTCTCTCTCTCTCTCTCTCTCTCTCTCTCTCTCTCTCTCTCTCTCTCTCTCTCTCTCTCTGCCCCATTAGCAAACTGCCTCGCCCAAGCCTCCCCGGAAACTCTCTCTCTCTCTCTCTCTCTTTTTTTGCCATTTCTTTCCCCTCCAAGATTTCTTACACGCTGGGATAGAGAACCAGTGAGGAGCAATGGAGAAAGTAAGCAAAGGAAGGAAGGAAGAGACGAAGGAAAGGAAGGAAGGAAGGAAGAGACGAAGGAAAGGAAGGAAGGAAGGAAGGATGAAAGAAAGAAGAAAGGAAGGAAGAGACGAAGGAAAGGAAGGAAGGAAGGAAGAGAAGGAAGGAAGGAAGCATAGAAATAATGGAAGAGACGAAGGAAAGGAAGGAAGGAAGGAAAACTGTGAAAAAAGAATAGATGAGAACGAAAAACTATGAAATGGAATAGAAACCAAAGAAAAGGAACATAAGAAAGTAAAAAAAAAAACACGAAGGAAGGACATAGAAGAAAAACGATTAATAAGGAAGGCAAGTGGAAGACAAACATGAGAGAGAGAGAGAGAGAGAGAGAGAGAGAGAGAGAGAGAGAGAGAGAGAGAGAGAGAGAGAGAGAGAGAGAGAGAGAGAGAGAGAGAGAGAGAGAGAGGAATGGATGGATGGATGGACAAGGGGAGGGGGGGGGGGTACTAGAAGAGAAGTGACCCCCTTCCCTCCTCCCCCCACCCCCCATTGTTCCTCCATCAGACTAGTTTTGCTCCAGTTTTTCCCTCCTTCCTCCCCCTCCCTTTTGCTAAAGATTCGAGATGGAAAAGGTGGGACAAGACGCCACGAGTGTATGTATGTATGTATGTGTATGTATGTATGTGTATGTATGTATGTGTATGTATGTATGTGTATGTATGTATGTATATGTGTGTATATATGTGTGTATGTGTGTGTGTATGTGTGTGTGTATGTGTGTGTGTATGTATATGTGTATGTATATGTGTGTGTATGTATATATGTGTGTGTGTGTATGTATGTATGTATGTATAGGTCTACAGTATGTATGGATGGAGGTGTTATTGTCATAAACCTTTTCTTGCTTCTCCCTATATATTTATGCTTCAATATAATATGTTAATCAATTTGTCCCCGTTCAAACCAAAACAATAACAGCTGATGATGTGATATAGGCAAATTTTGTTTTATATATTGTTATATCATTATCATTCATAGTCATATAGCAGCACATCAATTTGGGTCTAATATACGAACTGTTATGGATAGGTAAGTGAATGGATAGATAAGTGAATAGAGGAAGAGGAGGAAGAGGAAGAGGAGGAAGAGGAGGAAGAGGAAGTACCACAGTGAAATAAGAGACATAGGCCAAGAAACAGAACATATTTTCAGTATTTTCGTTCCTATACACTCAATTATTCCTTTTTCTTGATACCCCCTCACAACCCGTATACACACACACACTCTCTCTCTCTCCCTCTCCCTCTCCTTCTCTCCATGAGCGTAATAAAAAAAAAAAAAAAATCTCTCTCTCTCTCTCTCACTGGTAAAAGGAGTGTATGGGAGTAAAGGAGGAACACAGGAGAATGCTTATCATCATCACCCTCCTCATTTACATATTCACTCATCACACACCAGCCCTTACCTTACCTTACCTTACCCTATACTCCACCAACACTTTTGTTTACCCACACTTTTTGGTGGCATCAACAAGAGTAACCAAGATACAGTAGTTCTTTCTCTTTCTCTCTCTCTTTCTCTCTCTCTCTCTCTCTCTCTCTCCTCTCTCTCTCTCTCTCTCACTGTGTGTGTGTGTGTGTGTGATTGTCGTGGTCTCATCATCAACTAAAACAATTCATTCGATTCTTTCATCCAATTACCCAACCAACTTGCCAAACGTACGTACATACATAAACACAGGAGGATATGGAAAACAATACACACACACACACACACACACACACACACACCGAGACAAAAATTAAACTCCCAGGTTCCCACAACTAATTAATTAAGAAAAGGAGAGAAGGGGAGGAGGGAGGAGGGAGGGGAAGGGGAGGGGGAGAGGGAGTTAGGGGAGGGGGGGAAATAAGATGATGATGTTGGGGGGAGGGGGGGTTGAGAGGGGGGGGGGGGAGCAGCCGATTCCTCTAAACCCTGACACAAAACGGTTTACCTATGTATGTATGTATGTATGTATGTACTGGATATAGGTATCCAAGCATCTGGGGTTAATTATAATCAAATAAAGACTTATAGGGCTATAATAATAACAATAACAGTAATAACAATAATAATCATAATAATAATAATAATAATAATAACAACAACAACACTAACAACACTACTACTACTAATAATAATCATAATAATAATAATAATAGTAATAACACTAACAACACTAATAATAATAATAATAATAATAATAACAATAGGTAGGGGCTTAACAAAACAATAACAAATATGAAGTACGATACTTGCACTTGGATGGCAAAATTCTCGGAGGCGTCGCTGAAGGTGATAATATTAATGTTGGGGGGTAGAGGAAGGGAGGAAGGGAGGGAGGGAGAGAGGAAGGAAGGAGGGAGGGAGAGAGGAAGAAGGGAGGGAGGAAGGAAGGGAGGAAGGAAGGGGAGGGAGGGAGGAAGGAAGGGAGGGAGGAAGGAAGGAGTGAGGAAGGGAGTGAGGAAGGGAGGAAGGAAGGGAGAGAGGAAGGGAGGGAGGAAGGAAGGAAGGGAGTGAGGGAGGGAGGGAGGGAGGGAGTGAGGGAGGAGGGAGGAAGGGAGGGAGGAAGGGAGGTGGTGTTTATCGTCGGGCACGGAATGTCAACAATGACCTACCGGGCGAAGTTTCATTAGCCACGGCAGGGAGGTAGGTAGGTAGGTAGGTAGGGAGGTAGGTAGGTAGGGAGGTAGGTAGGTAGGCATATAGGGAGGCAGGCAGGTATGTAGGTAGGGAGGTAGGCAGGTAGTTAGGTAGGGAGGTAGGCATATAGGGAGGCAGGGGCGGGTATGTAGGGAGGCAGGTTGGCATGTAGGTAGGGAGGCAGGGAGGCATGTAGGTAGGGAGGTAGGTAGGTATGTAGGGAGGGTAATGGTATGTGGCTTCTATCTACCTATACCTACCTACCTTGGCTACCATACCTCTTTTAATTATGTAAGAGATTGGTTTCTTCTTACTATCGTTCTTGTTGTATACGCAGCTTACAGTTTTTTTTTTTTTTTTTCTTATTCATCAAACATTGTACTATAACAGGTTAATCAGTTTGTATGTCGTGACGTGTGTGTGTGTGTGTGTGTGTGTGTGTGTGTGTGTGTGCCCTCTCTGTCGTCCAGCAATTGAATAAAAAAGGGTCCTGGTTCTAATTATTGTTCTCCTCTCTCTCTCTCTCTCTCTCTCTCTCTCTCTCTCTCTCTCTCTCTCTCTCTCCAGTCTTCCTTTCCCATTTCCTCTACATAATCTTCACTATTACTTCCCTCCTATATCTCCTCCCCTACCCTAACCCTATCTTCCAATGTCCCCCTCCATATATATCTACCCCATCCACCCCTCAATAATAATAATAATAATAATAATAATAATAATAATAATAAGTCTCCCTTTCTTCCAGCCCTTTACCTATCCCCTTTACAGTATATATACCGTACTAGACTTCTCATATCTATCTATACTATACATTATTCCCGCGTCTGCTGGTTCCGTTCTTCCTTCATTCATTCCTCCCCTATCTCCTTCCTTCCCTTCCTTCCAAATGCTGCTGCCCTAATCCATCTCTTTGCCTTCCTTTTTACCTTCCCCTTGGCCTCTCCATCCCTCTCAATCACACAGTCTAATTCACTCTTTCATATCCCACATTATCTACAGTAATACGACCGCAAAAAAACAGACTAGCCCCTTTTATCTATCTCCTCCCGACACTTTGGAAAACGGATTCCCACGAACTAATGTAAGAAAGAGATGGGAGGGAAGGAGGGAGGGAAAGAGGGGAGGGAGAGAGGGAGGGAGGGAGAGAGGGAGGGAGGGAAAGAGGGAAGGAAGGAAGGAGAGAGGGAAACAGAGGAGAGCTAGGCGTGGAGTAAGAGTAAGAGTAGGGGCTATAGTTGTGAGTGAGACGGGAGAAGGAAAGGAGAGGAAAGTGAGAAGGGAGGGAAGGCAAGAGGAAATGAAGTGAGAGGAAGGAAAAGAAATACGATGAAAGTGTGGGAAGAACAAGGAAATGAAAGAATAAAACGAGGAAAGCCGAAGAGAAGAAGAATAAATAAATAAATAAATGGGAGAAGAAAAAGTAAATAGGGGTTGAAGAAAAGGAAGGGAGAAAGGAAAAGGAAACGGGGGTTGAAGGAAAGAAAGGGGAGAAGAGAAGGGAGGGAGGGGAGGGAGCTGCTATCAGATATCGCCAGCCAGACTACGAGAGGTATAGGTAGGTAGGTAGGTAGGTGGGTAGGTAGGTAGGTAGCTCAGACTTGTTCGTTCCCACACACACCCCTATTCTAAAACACCCATTATACGCCTTTCAACCCGCTTCTATTTTTTTTTTTTTTTTCATTCCGCCCTCCTTGCCTTCCTTCAAAACTCTTACTTACAATACCGTATCCAATATGTTAAAATAACAACAACATATGGAATAAAACAAGTTCTTTGCTTGTTGCGTAAACTTATCTTCCCAACACCGCTTCCCCCCAAACCCCCCACCCCACCCCCGGGCGTTTTGGAAATTTTTGCAAGGCCCGGATGATGAAAATAATCAATAGTGCCTTTAAAGGGGCGACCGCGAAGTTGGCATCACTGCGAGTCGGTCGGGCCACGGTGTTCAAGGTGGCGGGCGGCAGATGTTATAGAAGGGAGAAGAGCCTTCCTTGCCCGTC
The DNA here is from genome assembly GCA_034508575.1 of Petrolisthes manimaculis. Lineage (NCBI taxonomy): Eukaryota > Metazoa > Arthropoda > Malacostraca > Decapoda > Porcellanidae > Petrolisthes > Petrolisthes manimaculis. The sequence goes on along the minus strand of JAWZYT010006929.1, from coordinate 29,816 downwards.
TGACCAATCACCATCCAGAACCAACACTCGAGAGCCAATCAGCGTCTAGATTTGGCCCAGAGCACCTATCAGCATCCAGCGCGGGAAAAAAGAAGATTAAGAGCTGAGTTTTCATCTAAGATATCTCTGGCCAAATCATGTAAAAATGGAAATGTTTTACGTCATAACCTCTTGTCGGTGTGATAGTTAAAAGATTGGATATTCCGTTAGTACCGTAGTCCTCTTAACTCCACCAAAAGGAGAGATTATGTTATACTGTATAATGGAAGGAAAAAAATAGGTCATAAAAACTTAAATATTGACCAAGTTAGGTACACGAATTTCGTTAAACGTCTTAAAAACCGAAAAAATGTGCAGTATCGAACTGAATTATTTGCAATTTTTGATCAAGGGTTTAAGTAATCGAGAGCGAGCAACGAGATCTTACAAGCAAACTCGTAAGAAAGTTTTAAACCGTATAATCATTAACAGGCATCATTAATATAAAGAAATATATTTACTTAATGTTTTCTTACCGTATCCCAACTACCCTAGAAAGGATAACAACAACAACAACCACAACAATAATAATAATAACAGCAATAACAAGTTTCTTCATCCCACTGAAACAAACAACACACCCACCGTTATCCAAACATTAATAACAACATTCCTACCAAATATTGTTATGTTTTAATAATTCCTCATAATAATTACTCATTCCCCTCGTCGCTATTTTCAAACCCTTTTCCTATCTTGCTAAATTAACTAATGTTGCACAACTACGGTATATTCTAAAGTATTAATTACCCTTCCCTTTTCTAAATTCGTATTTGTATACATACATTTATTTCCCTTGAAGAAGAAGCGACCCTCCTTCCTAATAATTAACCCATTCCAACTCCCCATTATCTTATCCCATCCTCTCCCCTCATAGACATACACACATCCCTTCATTTCAGCCACATAGTTTACAGTTATTCTCTCTCTCTCTCTCTCTCTCTCTCTCTCTCTCTCTCTCTCTCAGAAGGGCGGGGACGTGAGAGAGTTATGCCCACATCCTTACCCAGTATCCCATAATTACCAATGTCATGAAGACCCTTGACCCATGAGAGGAAAGAGAGAGAGAGGGAAAAGGGAGAGAGAGAGGGAAAAGAGAGGGAGAAAAGAGAGGGAGTAAAGAGAGAGGGAAAAGAGAGGGGGGAGGGAATAAAAAGAGAGGGCGAAGAGAAAGGAGGGAGAGAGGGAGGGAAGGAAAATATAGATGGAGAAAAGAAAGGAGGAGGGAGATAGGGAGAAGAGAAAGGAGAAGAAAAAAGGTGGGAAAAGAGAAAGGAGGTGGATAGAAAAAGCTTGTGGAGGAAGGAAGGAGAGGGGAAGGGGAAAAAATTGAGAGAGGGGAGAGGAGAGCGTGAAGGAGAGGGGAACAGGGGAAGAGAATTGGAGGGGAAATTGGAAAAGGGGAAAGAAAATGACCGAGAGAAGAGGAGAGTGTGTGCATGGGAACGAGGAAAGATAGGAAGGGAAAAGAAGAGGAAGGAAGAGAGGAAGGAGGAAAGGAAGAGAGAGGAAGGAGGAAATATGAGAGAAAGGAGGAGAGAGAGGAAGGAGGAGAGAGAGGAAAAAAGAGGAAGAGAGAACGGGAGGAAGGAGGAAAGGGAGGAAGGGACAAATGGAGTACAGGGAAAGCATATTGAATAGAGTGCGAGAGAAAGGGGGTAAGCAATCAGGAAGGAGTGTATGGAGGCAGGGAGAGAAAAAGAGCGTGGAGGAAGGGGAAGAGATGGAATAAATGAGGTGGGAGTGTGGAAGGAAGGGAGAGTGAAAAGGAATGTGAAGGGCAAAGAAATCACAACGAAGGAGTGTGAAGGGAGAATGGATGAATGAATGAAAGGACTTGAGGGAGGGAAGGAAGGAGGGAGGGAGTGTACGTATATAGAAGGGGAAGAAAGTCAGCAAGGAAAGAACTGCGTGTGTGTGTGTGTGTGTGTGTGTGACGTGAAAAGGGGGAAGGCACAGAGGGGATGTGAGAAGGGAGTTACAGAAGAGAAGGGAGAAGAAAAAGGAAAGAGAAACCTATATATAGTTATCCATGTACGACAGAGTAAAGCATTAATTACTATCCAAGTACGACAGAGTAAAGCTATTATTAGTTATCTAGAAGTACGACAGAGTAAAGCTATTATTAGTACGACAGAGTAAAGCTAATTAAACCCAACTCAAAAAAATTAGTCAACCGTGTAGGAAAGGGGTTTGGGAAAGTGAGGGAAGGGAAGGGGAGGGGAGGGAAGGGAAGGGAAGGGATGATAATGAAAAGCAATATTATTAAGGACCACCGAAGAGACTAGATAGAATATTCAAACCAACTTGCATAATTTGGTCTCCCAGGTGTGTTAATTAACGCCGCTCAGGTGAAATATAAGGGTCGGGGAGGGGAATTAATTTCGGTTGGGAAGGGGGCACAGTTAGGGAAGCAAGGAGGGAAGGAAGATGAGAAGGAAGGAAGGAGACAAGGGGAGGAGGGATTAGGAAAGGAAGCTGGGAAAGTACTGTAGGCATAATTATTGTAGTCAATATAATAATATAATTGCTTTAAAGAAGTCCCATTAAAAGCACAAGTGATGTACCTAAACTACAACAACAATTCCGGTGCAAAAAATGACAACAATCTAAATAAATATGTCTGGGAGGGGTATCGCGGTCTTCAGGTTCTGGCAACACTGCCCCTCAGCAGTTAGTTCCAACTCCGCTCAAGAGATGGCGCGAGTGTCTGGTTTAGTACATCGAGGTGGATGTTTGTTTATTTGTTCCTTTTTTACTCGTCTAAAGTCTTTTCCCTTCCACACAAACATAGTTAAAACAGCGTTGATCAATCCAGTCACGTGTAAATAAGAAACATACATTGATAAGGCGAGTTACTAATAAATACGTAGTAGGCTGAGAGTAAAATAGAGGAAACAACTTGAGAGACACAGGACATGATGGAGTTCAAGGTTTTGCGGTCAAACACTCCACACCTTGTAAAAAAAAATAATGGGGGCGGGGGAGGGGGAGGTGAACACTTTACATTATTATTGTTGTTGTTGTTTACAAATATTATCAAAAAAATAAAGTCAATTTGTTATTACTTCATTACCTTCGCCAATCACTGTAATACTAATGTACAAATAGGCTATTCATACCACATAGGGACTCAAGAAAATAGGCTTCAAATAACTATATTATATGAAGAGAAACAAACAAAATGACAACAACAAAAAGAGGGAGCATGATATGAGATAATACGATACCTGTATAGAATGATTAAATTTATACAGTATCAATGTTTCAAATCTTAACCAACTGCTTTATCATGAACCACAAAGTGTCTGCTGGTGTTAGGTCTGCTATGAATGTCTCAAGTTTTTCCTTCAAATCAATACAGTCTTGGTTTTTAATAAATGAAACATAGCCACTGTTTAAATGTCGATTCAAAATGACTAAAGTACAAGAGACAAGAAAACCTCAGAATATAAGCAAGCAACCGTTAGAAATATTATACCATAACTAAAATGACGTGTATTTACTGTATTGTGGATGACTGATAAGGTTACTCTTATATTCGTAAGGTCTCCCTCTGATAAAGAAACTATTACCAACCTGTATCTGAAGGAGTAACGATGCCATGTGGAGGTGTGGCACTGCTACTACTTGGATCTGGTACTCTCCCACAGTAGTTGTGTTCACTGTTCACTGTTGGTGGAACATAAGAGTGTTGTTGTTGTTGTTGGCTGGCCAATGTTGAGTTGTGATGCTGGCGAACTTGTGAAGGTGTGTGGTGGTGGTGTGTGTGGTGAGTGTGATGGTGACTGTGGTGGTGAGTGTGGTGGTGGTGGCCTGTGGTGGTGGTTGCTGTTGTTGTGTGTGCCGTTGTGGTATGATCCTCTGCGTCGCAGTCGCTGTCGGTGCCCGAGGGAGTGTCGGGGAGGCCATCGTCGTCGTCGTCGTCAGAGAAGTCATCGGGGCGAAGTACGTCCCTGAGGGCCACGTCAGCCGAACATTCAGATACGGATCGTTCCTTCTTGATGGGCGTGAGGGATCCACAACAACCACCGCCTCCCCACATGATGTCTCGCTTCAGGGAATCCTCCAGGGTTGGGATTGGTAGGGGACACCACCAGTGTTCACCTACCCACCCACCACCTCCAGTCTCCATCCCTTCCAGGTCAGAAAGAATGTCGCTGATATCTGAAGGTGGAGTTGTGGAAGGGGACTCAAGGATTTCAGGAATGGAGGCCACGAGTTCATCAAGGTCATGTTCTGTGGGTGGGGAGTGGGGAGGTGTAGGGAGTGTGACGGGGAGGTAAGGCCCTGTAGTGGTTGGGGATACCAGAGAGGGTGTGATGGAGGAGAGTGAGGAGGACTGTGCATTCTCTGGTTCCAGTTTGATAAAAAGGTCGTCCTCCAAGAGCTGTGTCTGAGGGTGGGGGAGACCCAATATACAGTCATCTTCTCCCCCATTGCTACTACAGCTACTGATGTTTGCTGCACCCACCATCATTGCTGTAGAGAAAAATAAACAGAAAACAAAAACTTAGTACAATCACAAAAGCATATGATTATATTCAGTTCATAATACTTCTAATGCTGACATCGTAGTAATAACACGACACAAACCATAAAGTCAACACACACGTGTACCCACAAACAAAATAAGTACTCGTCTATTAATACTGCACCAAGGCATCAACTCTATAAGCATGAACAAGCAGGCAAAACAAACACTCACTCGACCCACATCCTCTCTCTCTCTCTCTCTGTCTCCAGTAAGTGACCATCAATCAGCGGACTCTCATTCATTCTTTCATTCACTGACCGGAGAGGCTTGTTTGGAAATGTCAGCCTCACATGACCTTAACTATAGCAGGCAGCTGGACATAGCATCCTCTATCTAACAGCTAGCCCACTTCACTCACTTTTTCACACACACTTCATTCATCCTTCAGTAAGTCACTTGTAGGCTACATATAGTTAGGCAAACACGACATCCTCTTTCTCTCTCTCACACATACACATACACACACCAACCAGCGTCACCCCAACGCCAAGGAACTAAAGAAAGAAGACCTTAACGTGTGCCAAGGAGCAGTGGTGGTCAGTGCCTCTTGTTTTTCCATTTGCTATTCCTGAGACGTATTATTATATCTCCCCTGACGGACCGTGCTCATTAGTGCCATGTGGTCAGGTTTTTGTCACAGTAGGTTATCAATAATCACAACAAACCTGTACCTCCTAAAGCTTAGGTATTGTTTGTTTCATCATTTTTCATTATTATTCCTCAGTTACCGTTTGCTACCTACCATGACAAAAGTAATTTACAGTATATCCTGATTCCTTCCTAATATTTATGTATATATATATATATACCGTAGCCTACTGTGATTACCATAATATTACTACTTGATATTTCCTGTTTACTATTTAACTATTATCCAACAAAGAGGAAGAAGGAAGGAGACGAGAAGAAGATAGTGCCAGCCAATGATGACCTCTCAAGAGTGTAGAGGTGCCAAACAGAGTGCCATCAACCTCTTATATATTTCTCTCTCAAGTCTCCCTCGGTAGCCACCCTCCCCTCCCAGTACCATCCCCACACTTCCACCTTCTTCCACACGCAACCATCATCAGCCAGTCGTAGCTTGAAGTATGTTCCTCCCTTCTATACACACACACACCCTCCCTCCCCACTCAGTCACCACCTTCTTCCATCCACACTACTCCCACTCCCCAATCTCCCTCCCTCCAACCACTACCACACACCCCCATTTCCTACCCCCCAGTTCTTCACCTTCCTCCAACCGCAGCTTCCCTCCCCACCCACATCCCCCTCCCACGTGTAAGTTTGGCTTGTCAAGGCGCCTGGCTGATCCCTCCCCCTCCCAACACACACACACACACAGATTCCACGAGTTTTCCCGCCAAATTGGGGTGTAACATATTAAGACCCATTGCCACGAAGATTGCGAGTAAACACAAACTACGAAGAAAAAAAAAGCTACCCCCATCACCCCTTCCTTCCCTACCCCAACCCACGGTGCCCCAACCAATCTCTTCTTCCCACGTTTAACCTACGCATTCACTTTTTTTTAATCATCTTTCCCTCATTTTCAATCTGGATTCGATCTGATCCCCTTCTCTTTCAATTGTTTATCCATCTGTCTGGATATTCCACCCTTTCTTCTCTTATCTGGTCAGGCAATCCCTTCTCTTCTCTTTCACTTTCTCTTTCAACTGGCACGTCATCTTTTTCTATACTTCTATCATCCCATCTTCATTATTTCTTCCCCATTCATTGCTAGTGGCTTTTTTTTCCTCTTTTCTATCAAAAATATCGTAGCTCTATCCTCTCCAACTTACTATCTCCTTCTCTTCAAAACCCGTTAGTCCATACCACTCTTTTCAAAGTCATTCTCGAGCCATCACCATCATCCACTTCCAACATTTTTCTCCCTTACCTCAAAATTACCCTTCACTCAACAAGGGCCATTTTTTCTCCATTAATTATTATCGCCCCTTATGACTCTCTCTATTATGTTGTGGGTTTAATTAGTGGATTTTTTCTCCTCGTTTATATCTACAACGTTCTAAAAAATATATAATATATAAGTTAACAACTATAACATATTAGAGAGACATGACTCCTTATCCTAATATTCCGATAGTCCTACGGTCTGATAACTTAATAAACTACATAGCCTACTTTATTATTATTACTATTATTACTTCAAAGAAAAATAAAACATTTGTGGAGTGAAAGCAATAGAGTGTAAATGGAAACAATGTTGCTAAGTAGAAGAAATGCCATTAAATAGGAGGATAACTGTATAAGTCTTGTTTACGTAACATCCGGAGAATTCGACAAAAAGGGGAGGGAAAGAGCTCTCGGGGAGATAAAAAAGAAAAAAAATCATCCGTTCGCCTCAAGCTAGTGTCTGGGGCCCGCTTTGCCACAAAAGAAAGAAAGAAAGAGAGTCTGGCTGTAATATTTTAACTGAGCATGGTAAATTTACTACATAATCAGAATGAATCCGGTTGTATTACACTTTATTAAGTTACGTAGGATATCAGAGTAACAGAATGAGAATGTAGTAGACGTGATTAACTAATTCAAAACAAAGTTATTCCATCCAACAACGTTACTGGTATCCTACAGCCTAACTCAACAACATGGCTTGGCAACATCTGATAACTGAATTATTAGTTGGTACATGTATTAGTATTGTGGTAAACTGGGTGAGAATAATGCCTGTTATCTTTTATACAGTATAAAACATTACGGTACCCGGAAAATTATGGTGACTGTCAACAATTAGGCTACGAGAACAGATACAGGCAGCTATTACATAGTCCTACTTAGCTTTACAATGTGATGAATGACAGCAAGTTGTATAATAAGAGGTTTCATTAAAGGTTATACAGTTGATCATAGTGTCAACGATAACTTATCTTAACTGGATAACGGTATCAACATCCTAAGAACTGTCCAAACTGACAACCAAACCTACTTTGCATCTGCATCTTTAATCAGCAAACTAGCCCTCACATGTTACCAAGACTCAAGAGTAGCAAGACATGTGCCAAGGGTTTTGTTAGGTTCTTTATTCCAAAATCGAACATATTAATGAAGTCCATTTACTGTCTCGAAATTATTTAAGATCATGCATCTTAGTATTGCTCAACTGAAACATGTGTCAAGAAGTATGGCAATACAAGCAGCCTAACTGGCCATGAAATTATGTACTAATTAAACCAACTATCTGCAAGAAAAATGCTAAAAGATATACGGTCAACTTCCCAATGATATTTGTCCAGACTCCAGAGCCTAGTTAGTCACTCGAATACAATGAACGAATCGTTCTAAACTGAAGGCACAAATATTAAAGTTACGTCAAACTCGGCACAACAAAACCTAGACGTGTCCTAAATCAAATGTACACTAGAACTGAAACTTAAAAAAATACCAATGCAACTACTATTGAATTCCATACAATTGTGTGCGGCTAGTTATACCAAATGATGTCTAAAACTAGCTTGAATTGTCATAATTAACCACCAACTTCTACCCAAACAGAGAATTACTGACACTACTTACAATCAAACACCTAACTTATAACGCTGTATATTGATTGTAATTGTCTACCTTTTTGCCAACGTGGATACCTAAAATGAAGAAACAAACAAACAAACAAACCTAGTTACTAACTTTCCCACACGTGAAACTCGTTTTTACTTAGTCCTAATCTAATGTTGATAAAACTATCAAGTTCCAACATTAACAAATCCCCATAAAACTTTGCTTAACGGTAGCTCAGAGTAACGTAGCTGTAGCCTAAGTTACTGTTACCAAGTTGAAAACATCTATGCACCCACTTATAAATAAATAAAGTAGAAAAATGCAGCAAATCAGGATCTACGGTACTAGGCCTATCTCAATTGAGAGCACTATCGAGATTGAGAAAATAATAATGTAATAATATTGGACTTATTCCTTCGCTGGGGTGGATGATGTTTGGTGGAGGGTGTGGCAGATGTGAAACAGACAGACACAGACACACACACTAACTGTCAACCAGGTTCATGTTGACAGCAGTAGCAGACAACCTCTCACAACATCTACCAATACCATCCTGTTCATATATATGTGTCCTGGTTCAATACAATATTTACACAACTTCACATTCTCGAGTCTTTGGTCAAATTCAGTTTAACATGCTAATAATCAACCACCTCATTTCTGGTAGTTATTTACAATTAATGATCGATTACACACCTTCCAGAGAAGCGTAGCCACGTTTCAGAATGTCACTAGAGATAATACGTATAAAGTCTTTGCCAATTTCTTTCTTTCGAAGTAAAAATCCTCGAGAGTCAAAACGAGGATGGAGTGAGCGGAGCCGGCACGACGTACGTACGCCCCGTCAGATGTCTTCACTTCAACTACACACCAGACACCACTGCTTCCACCACCACCGCCGCACACTGAAAACCCAAATGAGTAGAGTGAGTTGAAGCTCCGCCCAAAATCCAGCCTCCTGTGTAAACGTCACACTTTAACTCCACCTACTACAGTACTCTATCTCTGACGTCATTGTTTGGCTCCGCCCATATTTATGTGACGTAATTGTGAGGAGAGGGAGCTCTCGGTATTGTCTGGACTAAAGGTGTCTTGCCATAGTGAGAATCTATATATATATTGTTATTACACACATACAACAAAGGTTACATGATGCAATAACACCAATTAGTAACCCATCTTGTTGGAACTTAATATTTTATAACCCAAAACAACACTAAGTACAAGTTTGATATGTAGCGAGCGTTGGCACTACTTAGCGACGCGTACCAAAGAGAGGCAGAGAAGCAGACGTGAGTTGAGCGGCTATTAGTAGTACTATTACAGTGACGTACGATCACACATGAGTCAGATAGCTTTACACGGAAGGAAGGCAGTGTGTGTGTGTGTGTGTGTGTGTGTGTGTTAGCAATAATCGATTTACCCACCGCCTGCCTGAAGGTCAACCTAGCATACACACAAACGCTGCTTGCCCTGTCATGACACACACACACACACACACACAGTCATCGGCAAAACCTCTTCTTCCTCCTACCAGGAATGGTTACATAATTATTTGTTCTGTATGTCACACACACACACACTGCCTTGACCTCTTGGCTAGTATAATTGTTAAACATTAGACATTATAATAATAATAATAATAATAAATTGATAATAATAATAATAATAATAATAATAATAATAATGATAATAATAATAATAATAATAATAATAATGATAATAATAATAATAATAAATTGATAATAATAATAATAATAATAATAATAATAATGATAATAATAATGATAATAATAATGATAATAATAATAATAATAATAATGAGTCTGTCTTGAGAGTTAATTAATCTCATTCGGGCTTGTCGTTCAGGATTCGAACATCTGAATGAAAAAAAAATGATACTGATTTGAGAGTTGATTGACTGAAGATAGATAGATAGATGGTTTTGAAAGATAGATAATATTAGCAATTAAATATATAGGCTGATGGGAAGACAGGATGAGTATATATGAGTGAGTCAGGGAGTCGAGGGATGAGTCAGTTTAGAGAGAGAGAGAGAGAGAGAGAGAGAGAGAGAGAGAGAGAGGGAGGGAGATAGAGTGTGTGTGTGTGTGTGTGTGTGTGTTCACCTGCTACTACTATATTGAAGGAATTGTATCATGGGGAAAATTCATCCTTCTACCCCTCCCCCCCCCCCCCCTCTCTCTCTCTCTCTCTCTCTCTCTCTCTCTCTCTCTCTCTCTCTGATATTATAGGCTGGGAGAGAAGGTAAGGATGGAAGGAGGAGGAATAGAGAAAAAAAGAGAGAAAGGAGGAGGAGGAGAAGAAGAGATAGAAAGGAGGAGGAGAAAAAGAAGGGAAAGAAAGAGAAAGGAGAAGTAGAGAGAAAATAGTAAGGAGAGAGAAAGAGAGAGAGAGAGAGAGGAAAAAGGTAGAGAGTGAGAGGGAGGGAGGCATGAAGGAAGGGAGGTATAGTTAAGTATGGGTAAGTATGTAGTAAGGTAGGTAGGTAGGTAGGTAGGTAGAGAGGAAGGGAGGAGCTAGATTTAGAGAGAGAGAGAGAGAGAGAGAGAGAGAGAGAGAGAGAGAGAGAGAGAGAGAGAGAGAGCAAAGCTAGGTTGGTTATAGGTAGGTAGGTAGGTAGGTAGAGAAAGAGAGAGAAAAAAAAAAGCTAGGTTGGTTGGTTGGTAGGTATGTAGGTAAGTAGATAGGTAGGTATAGGTACTGTACGTAGACAAGGAAGTAGAGAGAGAGAGAGAGAGAGAGAGAGAGAGAAGGAGGGAGAGATATCACCCAACTAACTATGCTCTATCACCTTTTCACCCTACCTCATCCCATAACTCTCTCTCTCTTTCTCTCTCTCTCTCTCTAGATGGCAACACTTTATTTATTGACACCCCTACTGTAGCTCACTATCAGGAAAGAGCAGCTAGCTATACCGTCACTCACAGCATCTTGGAATATATATGGTGTATGGCTCGGGTCTCTTATATGTCAGTGTCAGTGATATAATAAGTTACACCCGTAGTTTAAAAAAAATTGAGGGCCCTTTCTGGAGCTCTATGAACCCTCCAAATAATCCAGGCCACAAAACGCTTCAGTATTCCGAATAGGGAATCTGTTGCCTGGAGTAGTTTGGAGAATTCATAGAGCTCCAGTAAGGGCCCTCAAATGTATTAAAACTACGGGTGTGATCAGTCTTTAGAATAATAAGTTTTGAGATTCGGTGTCCGTCTCTCTCTCTCTCTCTCTCTCTCTCTCTCTCTCTCTCTCTCTCTCTCTCTCTCTCTCTCTCTCTCTTTATTTACTCTTCTTCCACTTCCCTATAATCATAAAGGCGTATTGCCACCCGTTCAAAAGGCGTGGAAGCTAAAGAGAGAGAGAGAGAGAGAGAGAGAGAGAGAGAGAGAGAGAGAGAGAGAGAGAGAGACAGCCTTCAACTTGACTTTGCATGGATTTCTTCTTTTAAAGTCTATAATGTTTAATTTTATTTATTTACTTTTGTTTTATTTTGTATATATGTATATTTATTTATTAAGATCACACCACCTCGTTTGGACTGCAAGGTGTGTGTGTGTGTGTGTGTATGTGTGTATGTATGTGTGTGTGTGTGTGTGTGTGTTTGTATGTGTATGTGTGTGTGTGTTTAAATGATTCCTTCCCCATCATTACTATAATTCTATATAGAGTGAATTACCTGTCTTCTTTATCTCTCTCTCTCTCTCTCTCTCTCTCTCTCTATCTCTCTCTCTTTCACTTCATCCCTTTTCTCATATTATCCTCCCTTCTCCTTTTCCTTCGATTTCCTTCCCTCCCTTACATTTTCCCTACCTCTCTCTCTCCCTCTCCCTCTCCCCTCCCTCTCTCTCTCTCCCTTCCTCCCTTCCCTCCCTTCCCTCTCTCTCTCTCTCTCCCTCTATCTCTCTTCCTCCCTCCCTTCCCTCCCTCTCTCTCTCTCCTACCTCTCCCTCCCTCCCCTCCCTCCCTGCCTGCCTAACTATTAAAAGGTGGGACAGATGAAATAGGTAGGGAGTCGCTTCACTCTCCCACGCTTACCCTAGCAACTGAGGGAGGGAGAGAGAAAAGAGAAATGTGGAAAGGGAGAGAAGGAAGGGAGGGAGGGAGGGAGGCAGAGAAATGTGGAAAGGGAGAGAAGAGAGGCATGCAGGGAGGGAGAGAAATATGTGGAAAGGAAGGATATGGGGGAGAGTATTATATGGAAGGGAATTGATGGAAAGAATATAGAGAGAATAATTATGATAAAGTAGTGTATGAGAGGAAGGGAAGAAGAGGAGGAAGAGAAGGAAGGTATAGGCATAAAGATAAATTATAATAAGTTTGAATGGAAGGAAGGAAAGAAGGAAGGAAATAGAGAAAAGAAAAGAAGTTAGGAGTTAATTTTGATGGTTGGAGAAACGGGGGAGGGAAGGAATGAAGGAATGAGAGAGAGAGAGAGGGAGAGAGAGAGAGAGAGAGAGAGAGAGAGAGAGAGGGAGGGAAAGAATGGTGAATGAGGAAGGAAAATTAAGGGGTGGGGGAGGGAGTGAGGGGAGAATTAGGATGAGGGGGGGGACATGAGGGGGTGATGGGGGGGGAACATGAGGGGGTGATTGGGGGGGGGGGGACATGTTACCCTCTAAATAGGCTCTTGTTTATGGAGAAGCCTAATGGTGATGGTGGTGGTAGTAGTGGTGGTAGTGGTAGTGATAGTGGTAGTGGTAGTGATAATGTGTGATAGTGATGGTGGTGGTGATGGTGGTGGTAGTGGTAGTGGTGGTGGTGGTAGTGGTAGTGGTAGTGATAATGTGTGATAGTGATGGTGGTGGTGATGGTGGTGGTAGTGGTAGTGGTAGTGGTGGTAGTGGTAGTGGTAGTGATAATGTGTGATAGTGATGGTGGTGGTGATGGTGGTGGTAGTGGTAGTGGTAGTGGTGGTAGTGGTAGTGGTAGTGATAATGTGTGATAGTGATGGGTGGTGGTGATGGTGGTGGTAGTGGTAGTGGTAGTGGTGGTAGTGGTAGTGGTAGTGATAATGTGTGATAGTGATGGTGGTGGTAGTGATAATGTGTGATAGTGATGGTGGTGGTAGTGGTAGTGGTGGTAGTAGTGGTAGTGATAATGTGTTATAGTGTTGGTGGTGGTAGTGGTGGTAGTGGTAGTGGTAGTGGTAGTGGTGGTGGGGATGGTGGTGGTGCAAAATATTAATAAAAAATATTTAAAAATCAATACTACTACTACTACTACTTTTTTTTTTTCTTTTTTTTTCTACTACTACTACTACTACTACTACTAATAATAATAATAATAACAACAACAACAACAGTACTAGACTCCATCCATCCATCCATCCATCCACTCATCCACTCATCCAGTCTATATTTAACCTCACACATTCTATAATAAACAAATTTGCAGACAGAAAACTTCGCCATATGATAACATTTCATAATTATATCAGTGTTGCCATACAAGGGTCGCCCCGTACAATAATAATAAGCTTTAGCGAATTTTTGCATTTTAATTAATAATATCCACTACTGAAGTTTAATACCACTATAATTATAAGCTAATATTATTAATTATGAGCCTAAGCATATTATATAATTATTTTTTTATTATTATTTCATTGTGGTTATTTTATTGTTGTTGTTATTTGAGTACGACTATTGTTATTATTATTACGACTATAGACTACCACTATTACTACCATTATTACTACTACTACTATTACTACTATCAGAGCACCTACTATTACTATTTCCACCAGTACTATTACTATTACTACTACTACTACTACTACTACTACCACTACCACTACCACCACTACAACGCTAACACTTACTACTCCTACTATTACTACTACCAAAAGCAATCTAGTTGAGTAATGGGATAGTTATTACCACTATTTTTGGCAGACAGTACCATACAATGAGAGAGAGAGAGAGAGAGAGAGAGAGAGAGAGAGAGAGAGAGAGAGAGAGAGAGAGAGAGAGAGAGAGACTGCTAAAAATACATACATACTGTTTTTTCATTCCTATTACATAGAGTGTCATTGTATATTTATTTTTTATGTCGGTTTGTGTACATCATTCCATATAGTTTGACACAAAACCGGCACTTACAAAAAAAAAAAAAAAAAAAAAAAAATATATATATATATAATACAAATAAATTCCCCTCTGTCAACAACGACCACTACCGGGGTCTTTATAAAGTTTTGGATATTCTGTACAACGTTTGTGTTCTTGAATATTATGTCTCTTTGGTAAAGTAGATAAATAAACCAGCAATGACCAAGACGTGTGACAGACAGTGTGACAACAGTATGAAAGAAGTATTACATCATCCCGTCAGTATATTACACACTCTCGTTCTCTGTGTTTCCTTTATTATTATTTCCCTCTCGTTCTCTGTGTTTCCTTTATTATTATTTCCCTCTCGTTCTCTATATTTCTTTATTATTATTTCCCTCTCATTCTCTGTATTTCTTTATTATTATTTCCCTCTCGTTCTCTGTGTTCCTTTATTATTATTTCCCTCTCGTTCTCTGTGTTTCTTTATTATTATTTCCCTCTCGTTCTCTGTGTTTCCTTTATTATTATTTCCCTCTCATTCTCTGTATTTCTTTATTATTATTTCCCTCTCGTTCTCTGTGTTTCCTTTATTATTATTTCCCTCTCGTTCTCTTCTTTTCATTGTCATTTCCTTTGATATTATAAACTTT
>JAWZYT010006929.1:5000-10000 GCA_034508575.1 Petrolisthes manimaculis | reverse complement strand
GGAGGAGAGGGGTGATGGAGGGGAAGAGAGGGGGGATGTTTAGAGGAATGAAGGGATGGGAGAGGGGGGAAAGGGGTATGAGGAGGGGGGAAAGGGGGATGAAGGTGCGGGGGAGGGGATAGATGTGTGTGTGTGTGTGTGTGTGTAAGGTGTGGGGGGGGTATTAAGGGTGAGGGGGGGAGAGATGGGTGTGTGTGTGTGTAAAGGTGGGGGGGGGTATTAAGGTGAGGGGGGTGAGGGGCAGGGCTGGCCTTGACGTTTCAACATCTGTGCATAAATTTTCGCGTTGTTCCCCTTCCTTTGTTTACCTCTAGGCTCCTGTTTGTTTGTTTGTTTGTTTTGTTTGTTTGTTGTTTGTTTTGTTTGGTTTGTTTGTTTGTTAGTTTTGTTTGTTTGTTGGTTTGTTTGTTAGTTTGTTTTTGTTTGGTTGTTGATTTGTTTGTTTGTCTTGTGGGGACCTTATTGTTTATCTTGATTGATTCCTTGTTTACTTATGAATGTGATTGTTTGTGTGTTTGTTTGCGTTGTTGTTGTTGTTGTTAGGTTGTTGTTGTTGTTAGAGTCCATGATTGCATGTTGGTACTTCACCTTGATTCCTTATACATGTTTGTAAGTTTGTTTGTTTGGCTGGTTAGTTGTTTATTATTTATTTATTTTAAGGAGAGAGTACACTTTGGTTACATTGGAGTGTCTTGATTCCTCCAAAGTATGCCAAGAAACAGAACCAAATGAACAAAAATAATGGTGGCTTGTTGCTTGGAATAGTTTGGAGGAATCATTATCTCTAAAAATGTCGAAACTGTATACACCCTCCCCTTAATACCATCGAAGGCTTCTGTTTCTTGGCATAGTTTGGAGGAAATCACAGACATCTTCCAATTATTCAACAACAACAACAACTAAATATCTCCTTTATAATTCTTAACTGGCTGTCGTGTATTTATTATATTTCTATTTATTATATTTCTATTACTCGTTGCTTTTTATTTCTCTATTTACTTTTTTTATTATCGTATTTTGTTTATTTTTGTTTGTATTTTGTATTTCATATTATTTTCCACTTTCGCTTTTCCATTTCATATTTCTAGCTATTGTGTGTGTGTGTGTGTGTGTGTGTGTGTGTGTGTGTGTGTGTGATTAATTGATTTATGTTCATGTGTGTTTTCCTTATTATTTTATTTTTTTCCGTATGATTTAATTTTCATGTAATTTTGCGTGTGTGTGTTCTTTTTCATTCTATTTGTTTCTTTCATTCCCTATAGAGGCGGTATACATACATCTATTTAACTTGCTTTCTTAATTAAGGGAAAAAAATTATCATATATTCTCATGGAACTCTGATTTTGAAACAGAATTAAAATTAGTATTCGTAAATTTTACTATTCGTAATTTGGTAATTTAATTCTATTTATCTATATTAATCACAGTTTGCATTATTTTGATGATGTGTTAATGATTTGCCATTTATGTATTGTATTGTAAACGTTAATAGTAATACAATGACTAATATTTATAATGAATGTGTTGTACTACGTGTATGAATATGAAGAGAGGGAAATTTACAGGAGAAAATAATTATCCAGAGGGGAATGTGAGTGTCAGATATGATATGGGAGTAGATGGATGGGAGGGAAGGGAGGGAAGGGTGAAAATACTGTAGTTCCAACACTCATGGATAAGGAACAAGTGTGTTTATAGTATATAGACGAGTGTGTGTATAGAATGGAAACCTGTCATCTCTTATTAAAATATTATCTCTAAGGCCCGTAGTTTTAAAAAATTTGAGGGCCCTTACTGGAGCTCTATGAACCCTCCAAATAATCCAGGCCACAGAACGCTTCAGTGTTTCGAATTGGGAATCTGTTGCCTGGAGTAGTTTGGAGAATTCATAGAGCTCCAGTAAGGGCCCTCAATTTTTTTTAAACTACGGGTGTTACCTCTAATACGGTACTAGATTCATTTTAAATTGTGTGTGTGTATTACTGTGATGATGTGTATATATAACTGTGTATTCTGTAATTATATCTGTATGGTATTAATAAGTATACGACTTTAATACATCTACTATGTATGAGACTACTGTATATTCGGTTATTATTAATGTGTATAAGACTATAATAGTATTAATGTGTATAGGATAATAATTAGTATTACTATACAATATAAGACTGTATAGTATTAATGTTTATAAGACTATAACAATATTATAGTGTAAACAATTATGATAGAAGTACTGTGCAAAGTATATATCTGTCTATTATTACTGTATATATAATTGTATAGTATATATCTGTCTATTATTACTGTATATATATAATTATATAGTATCACTGTGTATATAACGGTATAAACACAACAGTATACACCACAACTGGCAATTTTACCAGTAGAAAAAAAGCCTAGTGATGTACAGTTGCCAAAAAAGGTATTGCGACAAATCTTGATAGAACTTTAACCCTAATAATATCCACAACTATTTGTATGTGGACTAAAAAAAAAGAAAAAAAAAATGTATAACAGAATGAAATATACAATCCTTCTGTAATACACACTTCTAATCCCTACAAACAACTATGGACATTAATATATTTAACGTTGTATCAATAGTTGTCGCAGTACCTTTTTTGGCAACTGTACATACAATACTATATTATAGCTAATAGAGAAACAACTTATGTCCTCGATTGTGTGTGTCTGTGTGTGTGTGTGTGTGTGTGAAGATCAAGGATACGCAATACACGTGTGTGTGTGTATGTGTGTGTGTGTGTGTTCTGACTGATAATATCTTGCTTTGTTCATATCATGTGGGTTAGTGACCGGGGTGGTGGTGGGGGAGGGGGGGAGAGGGGAAGGAGATATGAGAGGGAGAGGGGGGAGAGGGGAAGGGGGACATGAGAGGGACAGGGAGACATTGGAGGGGGGGAAAGTGGAGTAAGGGGGTCCATGGAGGGAGAAGATGTGGCAGGAATCAAGAGGGAGGGAGGAGGAAGATTCGGAGGGAAAATGTGCGTGAAATGTAAGAGCAAGAGAGAGAGAGAGAGAGAGAGAGAGAGAGAGAGAGAGAGAGAGAGAGAGAGAGAGAGAGAGAGAAAGAGAGACATATAGACAGACAGACAGACAGACACCGTTAAATAATAAACTCTCCCAATAACTATAATTATATCAGTCAGTTTTGTATGAAAAATATCACAATTGTCATTCACATAATAATTATTTGATCTGACAGAATGGTAACACACATTGTCATGCCCCTTGACAGTGTATATTGTTTATTATGTATTTCTATATATTGTTTATTATGTATTTCTGTAGTATTGTATATCATTATGTATTTCTGTATATTGTATATTATGTATTTCTGTGTATTATATGTTATGTATTCCTGTGCATTGTATATTATGTATTTCTGTGTATTGTATTTCTGTTATGTATGACTGTATAGACCCCAGCCACTGACAACCGTTCCCGCACCACTTCCTTCCACCTTTAACTATCAACGAGGCAGTCTCTCGTTCCACTCCCCATAGAGTCGAGTGCCTTCACTCCCTTCAGGAGGTTCGAAGGTTCTACTTCGATCAAGCCTTCGAAGCAGGCCGGGCTTCACCCGCCTGTATATAAGGCGCCCAACTTGCCCCAAATTTTTTGTAAGGTGGTGGTCCGGGAACGTGACAAAGTGTGTTATAAGTGAGCTGCCTCCACTTCACCCAGATAAGTTTATATTGTGTGTGTACTATTTGTAAGGTGTGTCCCTGTCCTCATTTGTACTGTGTTGCTGTTCACTGTCCTGTTTCAACTCGGGGGTGTTTATATTTATATGTTCTGTCCAGTGTTGCCAACCGTAGGGTAATCTCCCTATATGTAGGGCATTTCGACCTCAAATCCTTGTCTGTAGGGCGTAGGGTAATTTTACAGAATCATAACGAAACGTAGGACGTTACAACATTTTGGTATAAGTGATAACATATTTTGTAACATAAAAAATAAAACACTTAAAGTACACATCTTAAAGTACAGACGTACGATGTATCAGTAATTATCGCGGGGAAGATTTTACAAAATACATCTAACTCGGCCAACACTGTTCCCCTGTTAAATCCGCTGGCGATCACACGCAACCCTAACTGAAGGGTTGCGTGTGAACGCCAGCGGATTTAATATGGAAGTTGGGGAACGGAGTGATGGCCGAGTTAGATGTATTTTGTAAAATCTTCCCCGCGATAATTACTGATACATCGTACGTCTGTATTTTAAGATGTTATTATGAAACGTGCACCATTGAAATTGTAACAGACACTTTTGGAAATACAAAATTGTAAAAAAAAAAAAAAAAAAAAAAAAAAAGGGAAATGGTCGCCATATTTAGTTGGTCTCAAATTATATAGAAGGGCCCGACTGAAAGAGCATTATTTCCCTAGCAGAAATAATAGCAAAAACCCACAAGATCAAGATAAAAACAAATATATATATTGGTGTATGAGGTGCAAACTAAAGATTAAGATATAAGGTGCCGTTGTAAAGTCAATATTTCCCATCAACCATTGAAATTGTAACAAGCATCCATTCCTCTCTTCCTTTCTTACCTTTTATCCTTACCTCTCTATTCACCTCCCTCCTTCTCTCCCTCCTTCATTCTCTCCTTCCCTCTCTTCCTTTCTCACCATTTATCCTTTCCTCTCCATTCTCCATCTTCCCTTCTCCTACCTTCTTACCTCCTACCCCTTTCCCACCCCCCTCTCCTCCTCTCCTCCCCCCTTCCCTACCCCTGCCCTTCCCTCACCTGGGGCATTAGGTGGCCTTGCCCAGGGTAGGAAATGTGCCACGTACCCATGTGTCATGCCCAAGGTGTGTGTGTGTGTGTGTGTGTGTGTGTGTGTGTGTGTGTGTGTATAGAAAAAAAAAAAGTTCGTGTGTACGTACACAGAATGTGTGTGTGTGTTTGAAAAAAAAAGTGTGTGTTTTTGTGTACGTATAAAATATGTGTGTTTGCGTATGTGTGTGTA
>JAWZYT010006928.1:12500-54555 GCA_034508575.1 Petrolisthes manimaculis | reverse complement strand
GTCTACGTAAACTCCAAAGCACCTACAAGAAATGGCCCTCTTAAATATGGAAGGATGTAAAGTACCAGGAAGAACATTATGCTGAGGATTATACGCAGGATGAATGTAAACAAAGTGATGTGGAGTTGTGAGGGAAAATGTATTGTCATTTTTTTTTCTTCCGACCAACTTATAATAGGGACTCTATAGCCCTCTCCTTGACCATGCCTTCCCTCACCTACTAGTGTGGAAAGACGAGCTACTGAGTCCCCTAAACTATTTTAGAAACAGACTAGTAGTTAGTTCATATTATAGGGTCGATTCTACAGTGGTATTCATTTGTTAGCTTCCCAACCAAACACACCTGTAAGGCTTCTTTATTTTCCAAAAGGTGACACATTCACAAAATCTATCCAACAGTTAGATAATGATGATCACTGTATAGTTTGCTCACCAAATCCATTATATAATTCACCCATAAGTCATTAACAAGGCTAACATTCTTTCATTTGCGTGCTTACAAACCACTACGAACGACTGAGAATCGACCTATTGTCTGTGTATTAGGGAATCTGTTTTGTAGCATTGTTTGAAGGAGTCATTAGCTCTCCAATTCACTGCCAGAAAATGACACACTTTAATCAAAATAACAGCCAATCTCAGCTTTGTAATTAGGATTCTTGAGCATTATAAAGTCCAGGTAATCTTGTGATTAGATTTATGTAATGGATATATAAGATCATAAATGCGGAGGGTGGCAGCTGCTGTTTCAGACTCACTACTTTCCTCTTGTCTCTTAAAAATTATCTAGTCTAATTTTCCCTCTCGTTCACAATGAGTCACGTTGCGTTGTATCTTCTTTATTCTCAAGGATTACTACACGTTTCAGAGTACCTCAGTATTTTGAGAATCTCCTAGTTTACTGAGTCGACCAAATTATCATACATGTAGATAAATAACAACACCTTGAGTATCAGAGGTTATATCCCCCCGAGGTACTGTAAAATCGCGCTAATGATATTAAATTACCGTTTCCTTACTTGCCATAGAACGGGAAGGATTTAGCTGTATATAATGTGACCTTTCTGTATCGTAATATTCAAAGGAGTTAAAGTTTTTGCCAATAGAATTACTGTACATATAAAGTTACAGATTCGTTTTCGAAGTGCGTAAGACGAAAGGATAATATTGCATTACAAATATTTAGGTTCTTTGTGTACCTGCTCCAGATGCCTGAGTTGTTCCATATTAAAGATTAATTACTTTGCCTTCTCCACCAAATTATAAATTTATTTCCAAACCACAGTCCTTTTTCTACACGCCAGACACATAACGTGCAGCGTGAAAGTATTTTATGCTTGTTATTTTTATTCTCCCGGCACACAATATTATATACTGGCCAGGCTGGCGAAATCATTTACCACTTTCAGGCTCGTCATTCTAATTTATGCAAACGTTAAGCCTTAAAGGAGTGAAACACTGAAGCAAAACATTCTGACAGACACAGCAGGTGTGCTGACTATCCTGACAGTATTATTATATATTCCAGCTTTGGAGGGTTTATTTATTTTTCTACTCTGGATAGTTCTCAGTTGCACCCCTCGTGGTTGTCACGACCCAGCTCTCACTCTAACTCAAGCTAACCTAAGGTGGGACATTTTCTTGACTAGACTCCAGCCTTATTCCTGTTCGTATATTGGTTGTCATATGGTTAGGCAGCGATAATGATACCTTAACTACTTACACACTCACCCAAGCCTTCATAAATAATTCTTTGCCGCAGAAATAATGAATAAGGAGACTCAACAGATCCCTCCCCTTCTCTCCTCCCCCCCCCCCCCCCACCCGCGGTAAAGTACGAGTACCGTGTCCAAATGTATCGGTCACTTTCGTCCTTCGCCTCCTTGATTATGGTATTATTGATAACTCTATAGCGAGGGTAACAATGGTCCCAGCCGTGACAAAAGACCTTCAATGGCAAGTCTTTTGTGCCTCCTCTTCTCTTAATCAATCGCTTTGCATCACCAAGTTCTTAGTGAAGCGCAAACGTGGCTCATTATAGGTGAATTAGGGAGTGTGTTGAGACGATTGTAATGACTGTGATATTCTGTGTGTCTGTTTTATGTGTGAGGGTCCTACTTGTAGTGTGAGGTAAAGAAGAGGCGAAGTGAGAGGCGGCGAGAGGAGGCGAGTCACTGTATAGTATAGGGTATAGGGAAGGGCAGAGGAGGGGTACACAGAAAAAAAGGTTAAAGGGAGGGAGGTAATGAGGGTAGGGGAGCTAAAGAGAGGTGCTGTGAAGGACCTGAGGTGAGAGGAAGATAGAGTAAGGCAGGTGATAAGTATGACTCTTGCTGAAATAAAATGAGATGAGGTGAATGAAGGTAAAAATTATCAAGTGTTTCTGTACCAACTAATATATTTTTTTCCATTCGTCTACTTTGTAACTGTACACATGAATTTTACTTCCTGTCTCAATTTTAATTCTCTCTCAAGTTGTGAATAATTTCCTCCCAAAACGCGAGTCATTCGAATCAGCATAATTCAGTACAATACTTCGAAAAGAATTCTTGTCTTTTTTCAGTAGCGCTTGAAACATTAATTACAGAACAACGAATATACCATCCTACGTAGTTTAGACATAACCTTCATATCAAGCTCATTGTAGTATTCGTGATATGCTATCTGTGTGTGTGTGAGAGAGAGAGAGATAGAGATAGAGAGAGAGAGAAAGAGAGAGAGAGAGAGAGAGAATGTGTGTGTGTGTGTGTGTTGCTGGTTGTGGTAATTTGTTTCAGAGTTGCTGTTTGTGGTAATGTGTTCCTTTGAAACGGTAATAAACACCAAAGACAAAATCAGAACAATATAGACAAAGATGGTGGGAGTGTTTCGGGAAAGTATATTTGTTGCTTTTCGTTAATTTTGAGGTGGGATGGAGTGAGTGAGAGGGGAGGAGGGGACGGGGAGATGAACACAACAGTGGTCATAAGTCACTCTAAATTGGAAGAACTTTTGCTGGTGCCACACGCTACTTTCTTGTTGACTCTCTCTCTCTCTCTCTCTCTCTCTCTCTCTCTCTCTCTCTCTCTATCTCTCTCTCTCCACTTATGTATATCTATCTTTATCTATCTATATAAATCATTCTGTCTATATCTATCTATCTATTTGTATCTATCTTCATCTCGATCACTCTTCGTTGTTGGTTGATACTTGAGAATGATCTTACATTAATTTTATACTGTCAGCACTTCAGTTGTCTTATATTTGTAACCCTACAGACTGTAACCTTCCTTCCTTATCTGACCTCAGACCTTTCTGTGGCCTTATACTCTATAATTCATGGGGTGTCGTAGTTCTGTAACACATAAAAACAATGTTACACTGCTTATAGACACATGACTTAATTATTTGATAAATCGGTGTTATGTAAAGGATGAATTACACTCGGTATATTGAAGTCTATCTGTTTCATCCCAACTATTCTTAAAAACATGCCACATATAACTAAATCTTAGAAGGTTCACTTACATGAACACATATATCCGTATGAATAAGTTACTCCACCTGAAAATTAAACTAGCAAATATGGGACAACAGAGCTTCCCTTTAGACTTTGCCACATTAGAGAATTAATTTATAATCATATTTTAATGGTCAGAGATAATATAATGATCCATATATGATTGGTTTCACTCCTCTATACTTTGGGCAGAGGTAAATCAGTCATTAACACAAGACTTGTGTTTGTAAAATCATTGTAAATTTTAGTTAGTCAACTCACAATTAGTCTTGTATACCACCAATGCGAGGTTCATCTGACGTGAGATGCAATGATTCAACACATCAAAGGAAATAATGAACAAAGTTAAAATTATACGTACTATATTCATGATCAAAACTGATGTAAGGTGAAGTTTGCCAAGAGTTGAGGTTGTTGGTTCACTGGTGTGGGTAAAAATTAACGGAGGCATTTTGCATTGTTGATAATATTGACGCGATTAATTCTTTCGAACTTTTTCATGTAACAGATTCACTCGGAATGATCGCTGTTTTATGCCATAGTGTGGGGAAATAAGTAGCCTCCAATATTTCAACAATAATTGTTTTTGGGTACATACATTAGAGTGCCTTGATTCCTCCAAAGTATGCTAGGAAACAGGACCAGAAGAGCAAAAATAATGGCGTTATGTTGGTTGGAATAGTTTGGAGGATTCAGTTGCTCCAGATTTACCGACATCAAACTTCTTTCTTAAGGAAAAAACGTATACTGCATTAAACATATATTATATTATAAGGAAAATAAAGCACACATACACACAGACCTGATTACGGGCCTAAGTTAGTATAAGATAAAAGTGTCCACTAAAATGAAAGTAATTGGGTGGCAGGTGGGAGAGGTTGAGACTAAATGACGTGGAAATAGAGCGGTTCTGATCCAATTACCGAGGCGAAGATAAAATCCTTAATCCGGAATGAGGTTTAGGCATGTCTGAGGGAGCCTCCTCATCTTTTATTCCCTCACTCATTGTCCCCTTCCACCCATCCTTTGTTGCTGGTTTGTTATATTACTAACATGTTATATACTAATATATTTTTCTCTCGATTTTCAATGTCTAATGTTTGCTTTACGTTCATATTTGTGCTATAATTTTCTTCGGTACGCCTATCCCTACATTAATTTTTTCTTTTGGTTTATATCTGGTAAAATAGCAATTGGATTCCTATCGTACACTAGATTTACTCCAACCCATGTTTTTCTGTATATGTATGTGACGCCACTCTTGATCAATGTCCAGGACCTACATACAACTGCTTGGTGGACGGGACACGCTCAATTAAACATCTAGTTCACAGATAATTACCAATTACTCACTGTTGAATCATCTGACGCCGTCACACCGACTGCCTGACATGACCTAATATACTTTTTGATGCAGTTTAACGCTAAATGAAGCGGTGTTATCGGAAATTGTGAAAGATTCAATTCATAAATAAAAAGACAGATCCAATTGAAAGAGAGAGAGAGAGAGAGAGAGAGAGAGAGAGAGAGAGAGAGATAGATAGATAGATAGATATATATATATAGAGAGAGAGTTATAATGAATTAGTTGCATGGCAGCTGGGTTTTCCTGCATGGAAGGAGAGAATAATCAGGTTTGAGTCAGAGCAATATTGTATAATGGGTCGTTATTACAAGTTTATCCATGAACCTAAAGGTGTATATTTATCTCGTAAAACACAACATAGTGATAAAAATGAGAAGGAGAGCAATGACCACTAAAGACACAGACACTGTAAGCTTGTCATTATGAACTCGTCAGTCAATATGTTAGGTCAGGGTGTCATTATATATTAACGTGCAGAAGCGAAACTGTAGACACTGTATATACGACTGTTGCCAGGGAGTTTACTAACAAGGAGGGATGTATATTAATTTCCCAGCGTCTGTTGCGGAAACCTATATAACCCGGAAGAGCAGCAGTGGATGATGTGCATAATTATAACTTATGAAAATCACACCGTAACAACAAAACATACAGTTGATTAGACACTCACGGGATCTTGATGTGTGTGTGTGTGTGTGTGTGTGTGTGTTCCAGTTAAATCAGAGTTTATCGACTCACCCAGAAAGTGTCACATGCAGAACATCACCTACATAATATAAAGAAAGAGTCTGTACGTGGTATAGTTTGAAATGAATGAGTAGTAAGTCACCAATTCGCTGACATTCTCACATTAACTGGTCCCTCTGACTCAAATAATATATATACTATAACCTTCACAGTATAACCCTGCGAACCATAACACGAACAACGTCATCGGCTGCTGTGACTGGAGTTTGTGCATCAGACTGTAACTAGGCCGGGTGCAGAGATGACTGACTGCATTAATAGTTTTTAAATGTTACATGCAGGTAAAATTCACTCCCAGGACCCCGAATATTTCCCATCACCACTGCCGCCTGATCTGTCATCGTAAATGGAAAATCGTACACTAACCCACCCACTCACCCCCCACCCCCCCGCCCCGCCCCCACGCCTGCACTAACGAGGTAGACGAGATGCATGTACAGTTACGGGCAAAAGTTTCTATACATGTGGGGAGTGACTTAGGTAAACATTACGTGACAGCTTCTCTTTAGATAGTGAAACTAGTTGTATCACTCTGATTTTGTAGTTTCTAATGAGTTACAAACACGTTCTCTCTTATCTTACACAAAAACGAAACTGCCGTAAGAGTACATGAAATAATTAAAGGTTAAATATCTGTTTCGTGAGTTACTCTTATATGTGTGCATTGATGAAAATGTTTGACCGCAACTGTTCACTCTTTCACACCAAATGCATAATTACTACCTGCTGCCTACATCGTAGGGGGCTTCACTATCACTTTTCATTCACAGGGGTTCACCGAACTTGTATTTAATGAAGTGTGTGTGTGTGTGTGTGTGTGTGTGTGTGTGTGTGTGTGTGCGGAAATGTCGCTCGAGTGGTACAGTCGGGTTCATAAAGTGTTGTGTTGTGATTCGCTGCTGTTGCCGCCAGAAGTCAGTTGAAGGAAGTTTGGAGGTTGTTGGTGATTGGAAGCGTCGGGGCCCTGTAAAAAATGTAGAAAACAACGAGCCACAAACCAGAGCCCCTTATCTTATACCACAAACTCAGACTTCCCTTGCTTTAGGTAGACTACATGTGGGTGTTTTTGTGTCGTTGATGTTGTTGCTGCTGCTAGTCATAACCCTCTCTTATTATCCTACACCCAACCCATCCTGAATCCTCCCTCACCCAACCCAACCTAAATCCTCCCTTACCCAACCCGAATCCTCCCTCACCCAACCCAAATCCTCTCTCATCCATCTCGAATCCAACCTGAATCCTTCTTCACCCAACCCGAATTCTGAATCCTCCCTCACCCATATCCATCCTCATCTTCCCTCACTCTTATAACAGCCCTTACTCACTCTCATTCACCCTCACCCATACCAGCACTCACCCAAACCTGACTTGACCCTCATTCACACTCATCCACTACAGTCCTCACTTGTCTTTTCTCAACCCTAGATCTACCACACACTTCCTTTGCCTCTATCAACCCTCAACCACACTCCCTCCTTTCCTCAACCACACTCCCTCCTTCCCTCAACCACAAGCACTATTTCTCCCCCACTTTCTCTTGACTACATGCATGTACTGTACTCTTCCTCCCCCACACTCTCTCAACATTCAACCACACTCTTCCTCGCTAACTCTCTCTCAACCCTCAATCACACCCTCCCTCCCTCACCCATTTATCTATCCACTTCCTCCCCCACTCATGCACTCTCGACTCTCTACCTCACTCTTCCTCTCCCAACCTCTCTCAGCATTCAACCACACCCTCCCTCCCTCACCTTCAACCACACTCTTCCTCCTCCCTCACCTTCAATTACACTCTTCCTCCTCCCCCACCCTCAACTACATGCACTCTTCCTTCCCCATACCCTCTCTCAACTCCCTCCCTCCCTCTCTCAACTCCCTCCCTCCCTCCCTCCCTCCATCCACTTTACCCTCGCCTCGAACACCCGGCCAGGACCACAAAACACGTCGAGGAGGAAAAATTGAGGCTGCAGTGTGTTTTTACCTGTACGACCTGGAGTTTGTGGCCGCCCCTCATACCAGACACTTTTTAGGTTACGCCGGGATGCACAGTGGCCGGGGGAGGAAAAAAATGAGAAAGAAAATAATAAGTAGTGATCGGGTTTAAGGTGGTATGGCAGAGTGCTTTTGGTATATCTGGAGCAACTGATATTCATTTAAAATATTCCAAGCCAAATGGCACTATTATTTTTGTTAATCTAGTCCTGTTTCCTGGTATATTTTTGAGGAATCAAGTCACTTCCATGTGCCAAAAGTATGCTATTCCCCAAAGAAAGACAAAAGCGGAGGAGGTGGAAGCACTGACCTGGTGTAAATTAAGAAGGGCAGGAACGGAGGGGAGTGGAATGAATGAATGTGTGGGAGAGAGGTGGGGTCGTAAAGATGAGCAGGAATATTGTAAGGAAAGAAAATATGACAAGAGAGTGGGCGAGAAAACTTGGTGTAGTGAATGGATGAAAGTAGTGGCATAAACATGAATGCACACCTGAGCAGCTTTGAGTATAGTTTTTCCATTCTAACTTTGGCCTGTACTTCCCTTATAGGCAACCTCATCTGGCTGATAGGTTAATAAAATTTGTGTGTTTTATATATATATTTTTTACTAGAGAAGAAGCATTGTTTTTACAGGCAAATATAACAGGTGGGGTGGATCGTATATAGGTTAAGTATGTGTAATAGGCTAATAAGAGTGTAGCTTTGTTTGCTGCCATTCACTACTCAGGTTTAAGGTGTGCTCGTCTAGACTCAGGGTAAGTGTTGTTTGTGCTTCTCTTTATTCTTCCTCTGCAGCTTTATGTAGTTATCGATGGTGACGCCAATGCAGGTAGACAGTTTCCATTTCTCTCTAAGGCAGATAAAAAGTCCAGGCCCATCGATATGTCTCTCTCTCTCTCCCTGTAATTTTCCTCGGTACAGCTATGGCTGATAGTGCTTAACCAGGGTCCAAGGAGTGTTGGAGAGTAACTGAACATAGTTCGAAAAAGTGAGTCTTCTAAACCTCTCTCAACGTTAAGAATGGTTTGGAAAATTCACTGGTTCGAACTCTGTTCAGTTGCTCACCAACACTCCTTGGACCCTGGTCAAGCACTATCAGCCATGGCTGTACATAATATACTGTAGTGTTGATGCATACCAAACTTTTGTGGTTGAGTTTTACCCCGAGTGTTCTCCCTCACGCCAACCTTTGTTATCGATTGAATTGTTCTGGCTTAGCCAAAATAAGAAACTCTGACAAGGTAGCTGGATGTCTGGATTAAAAGTTTTCTTCGCTTTGAGGAGGAACAACATTTTCCACCCAGACCACTAGAATTTTCAGACTGTACACCCTTGCTGACGTCAAACACATGCAGCTATTGCCGATGGACCAAGACTTTTGTCTAAGATAACAACAAGGCAGCAGATCTCTTTTTATATACATTTGCTAACTACGGAGATGTATCGTGGTTCTTCAAGAGGTTTCCTAACAGATCACTTTAGAGTCCTCGTAATAATCGTCTTGAACATGACACAATTCAACAGTGAAGAAGAAACAATACAGTAATTACAGTAAAAATAAAAATATAGTAAAATACAGTAAATTCAAGAGAGCCAAGAATCTGTCTTTGACCAAGAATGAATTACTGTACCATATACAGTACATGAAACATTGCAGGAGTCGTAATATCCATACAATGTCGTTGCCCATTCATTGTGTTGCATTAATTTAATAGTCATATATTACGTTTATTCATTCAACCTTTATAATTTGTTTCAGTTTGACTGTATATGGATAAATGGAAGGAAGGAAGGAAGGAAAGAGAGAACGTAGTAATGCTAAATGAGATACTTATGCTGGAGAGAGAGAGAGAGAGAGAGAGAGAGAGAGAGAGAGAGAGAGAGAGAGAGAGAGAGAGACAATAGTAAGGAACGCGTGTGGGAGTTCTGGAGGGAAGAGGAATGGTAAAGTTTGAAGCACCTGAGGAAAGGAAGATGCACTACGTTAATGAGAAACTGTATGAATGACTGACGAGCGCTGACTGATAATGACTGACTGGGCTGCAGGATTGGAAGCAGAGGACGAATAAGTGTCAGAGTTTGATGGGAGTGTATGACGAAATGGAACTAACGGATAATTATTGAGGAGAAGGTAAGTGAACTGATGGATACAAATGGAACTGATGGATAAAATGGAACTGATGGATAAAATGGAACTAATGGATACAAATGGAACTGATGGATAAAATGGAACTGATGGATACAAATGGAACTGATGGATACAAATGGAATAGTGGATACAAATGGAACTAATGGATACAAATGGAACTAATGGATACAAATGGAACTAATGGATACAAATGGAACTAATGGATACAAATGGAACTAATGGATACAAATGGAACTAATGGATACAAATGGAACTGATGGATACAAATGGAACTAATGGATACAAATGGAACTGATGGATACAAATGGAACTGATGGATACAAAAGGAACTGATGGATAAAATGGAACTAAGTGATTATTGAGGAGGAAAGTGTAATAAGTAAACGGTGGATACAATGTGCCACAGATCGAATATTATGAGGGAAAATTTAAGCTACAGTCACCCTAGTCGATCGGCTCTCTTCACACACACACACGGGTCTAGGCGAATTGAAACGATAATAATAATAATAATAATAATAATAAACGATGTGTGAGTGAGTGTGCATACCAACACGTGATTGGCCTTAAGTGTTTTCTTGGCTACCTTATCACTCTCAGCACGTGATGTGATTTGCCAGTATATCAATTTCAAAAGCCCCTACACGCGAACCGAACAGGAATTTCGGAATTCTAAGAAAAACATGAAGTTGGCCAGAATTATCGAATTTATTGATGTATATAATATAGGCTTGTCTTCGATAAGTTACAACAGACTGACTCACAAGCACACACAATTAGTAGTACAGATAAAGTACAGATGATGAATGAGGAAAAGGTGAATGATTAGTATATTGCACAGTACTGAATAATGCAAATGATTAATGAGGGACGCGAAAATGATCAGTGGACTGCATACTCATACAGAATTATATATGAGAACAAATTACAACAGGCTGGTGGAGTATATATATAGGACATAAATGACAGGTGATGAATACAAAATCCTTTTATTTGAATGGTGGCGTACTTTTCTGTACATATTACTATTTGAGTAAAGCAACGAAACGATGGATGAGTCTTAAGGGGGTGTGGGAGTAGGGGACAGGCTTGGGGGGGACTGGGGGGGTGCGGAAATAGGAGGACAGGATTGGGGTGGGTAGAAAGCCTGTCCCCCTATTCCTCCACCCACCCCTAACCCCCCCAAACCTGTTCCCCTACTCCTGCACCCTCAACCCCCCCCCCCCCCAAGTATGTCCCCCCTATTCCCACACACCCATAATGAAATAAAATATATAAAGAAATATATCTTATACTACCTGGAACATAATCATGATAGCCTATACCACTTACACCTTCTCATCCCACGAGAAAACAACACAGGGTTCATATATCACCTACATAATATATATACCTTACCTTATCTCCATTAGTCTCATGTCTAGAGTGAATGGGATTTTTTTTTTCCCACCTTCTGTGCTCACCTTTTCTTACACACCTTCCTCAGTTTCTCCACCAGGCCATATATTTTCCCCTGCCCCTCATATCGATAAATTCTTCTCTGATTGGTTTTTGTACTCCCCTTCCTTCGCTCCTCTCTACTTCCTTTTTTCTTTTATTATTATTATTATTGTTATTATTGTTATTATTGTTATTATTATTATTATTATTATTATTATTATTATTATTATTATTATTATTATTATTATTATTATTATTATTATGATGATGATGATGATGATGATGATGATGATTATGATTATGATTATGATAATTATCATTATTATTATTATTATTATTATTATTATTATTATTATTATTATTATTAAGGGGAGATAATCTTGATGGTATATTAGAGGGTTAAGGAATCCT
Source organism: Petrolisthes manimaculis (assembly GCA_034508575.1). Lineage (NCBI taxonomy): Eukaryota > Metazoa > Arthropoda > Malacostraca > Decapoda > Porcellanidae > Petrolisthes > Petrolisthes manimaculis. Next base: position 42,948 of record JAWZYT010006928.1, on the reverse strand, counting down.
CCAAACTATGACACGAAACGACAGATCCCCTATTAGTAACATTGAGGTGATTTGTTTCCTGGCATAGTTTGGAGGAATCAGTAGCCCTCCAATTCACCAAAAAGATAATTCCCCCTTAAGGCATCATAATAAAACTGACAAACCGTGCCAACTACTTTATGTGAGGATGTGGGGTTCAATATTCTGTATCATCTGTTTCACATTTCAAGTTCTCCAAGTTTCTCAATTCAGAATGTGCTTTCGGTGTAAAATATAGATGTGACATAAACCAGTGAAGTGTAAGAATGGAAGCTGTACACGTCTGTCTGAATTGCCGGCAGTATTATTACGCATATTATCATTTTTGTCTTTCCTGGGTTCCTTCGTTCGTACTGTCCGTCATCTCTCTCTTTCTCTCTCTCTCTACACACACACACACACACATATATATATATATATATATATATATATATATATATATATATATATATATATATATATATATATATATATATATATATATATATATATATATATATATATACGGAACCCGCCATAAGCCTGTGTGTGGCAGCTTTTCATTGCAATAAAATTTATTTATATATTAGTCTATTATAATCTTGACAGTTCTGCCAATATTTATTCCTACTATGATTATTTTCCTTACTGACTTACTATTTTACCTTGTTTCTTTAGTTTATATTTTCCACTATTAATTCCAGTTTAGGCCTACCTATCCTACTGCCATGTTGATGGGAATGTTATAAGTTATCCAGTTATTCCCTCCCTCCCCCATCCTTCCTCCATTCCCTCCTCCTTCCCCATTGTGCCTGGCAGTTCCTCCTCCATTTTTTCCTCCTCCTCGCCTCCCACCTTTCCGTCCCAAGCTTCAATACTTCCTCAATCAATTTGTCGTGAGGCTCATTTATCAGTTCCTCCTCCTTCTCTTCCTCCCACATCACTCTAGCCACCCTTTGATTTCCTTCCTGCCTCTTACTCCTTACTCTCTTACTCCTTACTCTCTTACTACAATCTCACCATCCCTTGACTGCCTCTCTTTCTCCTTCCTCTCTTACTTTTTCATTCCTCCCTTTACTCTTTTATTCGTTTCTACTCCACTTTTACAGTACTTTGCCTACTTTAAACCTGCCACTCCTACTCTGTCCCATTTTCTCGTACTCCTTCCTCTTAAGCACACACACACACACACACACACACACACACACACACACACACACACACACACACACGCACACACACACACACACACACACACACGCACACACACACACACACACACGCACACACACACACACACACACACACACACACACACACACACACACACACACACACACACACACACACACACACACACACACACACACTGTCCGTACTGATTTAAGGAGTACACTTTCTCTACGTGAGTTGTAGGACCACTGATATAATGCCAGGAAACAAACTTCTTCAGCATACGATTACGGGATCTGTTTTGTCGCATAGTTGGAAAAATTATTTGCCTTCCAATTAATTTCCCGATAAAACGTAAATACACAATAGTCATGCATTTTACAGTTAAGCTTTACTAATGGACAATACACACCCCTAGTTAACTAATGTATTTTCTAGTGTGTTTTCCTCTGTTTTGAATTATTATGACACTCATTCCATTAGGAAATAGCTTAATTTTGAGAAAACACCTACCCACCTATTCAACAATCTTCGGGGAGAGCGTTGGTAATCGGGGGATTTGGGTGGCGGAAAAAAAATATATATTAACATATTTAAATGTGATTTACCAGGTTGTCGTGATGTTTGTCCCTGTAGTTTGTCTAATAGTTTGCCTCTGTTAGATCCTGATAGTTTTCCCGGTTTGGTCCTGGTAGTTTGCCTCAGTCATATTTATGTTAGGTTTGGTCAGATCTAGTCTGACAAATTCTTGAATATTTCAATATTAACTTAATTTAGATTTACCATATTTAAATTTTTTACCAAAACTTGGTTCGGTATTCCCAGTTTTCAACTAGATTTGTACAAAATCAACCACATATGCTAAATCTACGTGTTTCCCCTTCACCCAAAAACTCTGATTCCCAACACTCTCCAAGATTGTTGGATAGGTGGGTAGGGGGTATATCCAAACCAAAGTATATCCTAACGAGATGAAGGTACAATTCACTTAAATCACAGCATAATACACCAGAAAGACATGTTTGGCTACCATGGAGGTTATATTGTCCAATAGTAAAGATTTATCCATTATACTAATACATTGTACTATAACATCACAGTATTACATGACTCACCTGGCCTTGGCTCAGCTGACGTCATGCCTCCACCTTCCCCAGCCAAGAAGGAGAGAAGCTGGAGAGTGATGACAGGGATGATGATGATTATGATGATGTTGTTAATAGGAGAGTTTGTGGCGACCATATTTGTAGCAGTTTTACCGCCAGTCACAAACACACATACACACAACCACACGCAAATCGAGCAGCTTACTAACTCTGTCTCACTTGTAAAGGTTCACCAATGTGCCAGTAACTTTTCACATCAAAAAGGAAAAAATCAAACCAAAGGTAATTAATACGTCTGTAAATTCGTTCAGGTTCGTTGCTTGGAATTCAGACATTTGAAGAGGTGTTTGGAAACCATCACATCCGGAATCGCTTAATTAAACCATCGTCACTTGGGTCAGAGTTCATTTGTAAAACGTCTATTTACCTTATATATATTAGAGTATCAACCTCGTCACTCAGGATACGTAGGTCTATATCTGAAAAGTATCAAATTAACTTCTCGACTAGATTTGCCTTATTATTCGTAAGGTAAGTCCAATCAACTTCAAAACAAAGTAGATTGATAATAAAAAAAAAATACAGTCTCCTATTTCTTAGTAATTCCTATGTACTCAATACACTCGCAATCCAAAATTTGTATCCAGGTCTTGATGTAGTTTCGAATCATTTGACATACTAGTGAACCAATTACAACCAAAATCCTGTTTCATAATTGTTTGCGCTCGCTTATTAGTACTCGATCAGGCTATTCGAAGCAAGCCTGGATATATATATTTTGGATTTCGAGTGTATCTGATCAATTAATTTTATAATTAATTAATTATTTATGCTTTAATCTAACACATCATGAGGCCCAAGTCTTTCTTCACCAAGCCAGTCAGTCACATTCACGTCATTACTATATCAAATTTCATCAAATAAATCATTATAATCCTGCTTCACCGTTTGCTGAAAAGGTTAGGGTAATGACCTTTGAAGGATGATAATGAGGCACCGCGTCTCATGAAGCAAGTGAACTAAACTTTTTTGATGAAAGAGGCAGTAATGATATTTTGAGCTGCATTTCTTTCTTCTTTTCCCACTCCTATTGTCTTCTTTTTTTTCTGTTCCTTTGTCTTCAGTTTTCTTCTCCCTCTTTTCGTCTCTCATTTTCTGGCTTCTTTTTTGCCTCGTATTCGCTCTGTCTTCGGCCTTTTTCCATATTCTTCCTCCTCTTTCTCCGTCCTTATTCTTTTTTCTCCGTGTGCCTTTTCCTTCTTACCTCTGATTATTTCCTATCTCTACTTTCTCTTTTCCTCTACCCTTTTCTTTTCATTTCCTTTATTATTCTCTCTTTGTATAATATTGTTGCTATCTCTTATCATAATCTTCATCATTATTGTTATTTTGTATTATTATTACTATTATTATTATTATTATTATTATTCTATTTAGATATTATACTGCATTAATGTTATAATATTGTTATCAACCGCAACCCCGACCACAACTACTATAATTATTGTGTGTTGTTTTTTCCTGCTACTATTTCTGCAAACTGTTGTGCTCCTAACTGGCTGACATATAGAAGAAGCTATGGGGTTCTGGGTCGGTTCGTATGTTTGCATTTTTGACCTCACCATAGTGTTTCAGGTTCATTTCGAAGCAGTGAATGGTTTTGTTCATCTATTTGTATGAGCTGCTGTTATGATTTCGAAGCTGTGTCGGGTACTATGGGTCCTCGCCATGAATAAATGAATGAATGCTTACGAATAAAATTTTAAGTTAAGAGTGAACCTTGCTTTTTGTGAAGTCGGGCCCCTGATTCTGATAGGTCTCTGAAGACTATCCTCTCACCCACTCACCACCACCACCCTTCCAGACACTCTCTGAGCCTGACGGAGTGGTCAATCGCTTGGCGGGACACGGGAAATTGGATGTTATTTATCGTGTGTATTTTGCCTTGAGGCCACAGTGCAGTATACTCGATTCCATACCGGAGTGTATAGCTAAGATGGAGGGAAGCAAAAATATGTGATTTACTGAAGGAGAAAAATTGTAGAAGGCTTGTTAAATCCTTCTAGCATAGATGTTACAGAATTTACAATGATTGCTTCGATTTTATATAATTATGTATATACTCCTATCCTAGTTTTTAAGTCATCTATTGGTAATGCTTCTGGTCTTATGTTACGATATATCAACATTAGAATGCATAAATAGCTTTAGTCAAGAAAATCTAAATACTGCTACCACGTGTATGGGCTTTACTTGTATACCTTTAAAATTGTGAACTGTATCCGATGTTAATCCGGTTAGTTTTATATTTTATCATTACGGTACCTGAACTTGTGTTATAATATGGACATTATTGCAGGCTGATGCGTGACTCCTAATGTTGGGTCGTCACTTTTAACCAATTTTATCCAATTAGAGCCTTACCATATGACTATGAATAATTACCACCAGACAATTAAAAAAAGAAGAATTTGATATCGCACTGGGTGGAACTAAATGTACGAACAGTTTAATTAATTTCGTAATTTTGTGGGTGAGTGAGTGACAATCCATAAATCACAAGCGACACCATATTTTAAAATAAAAATGAACCGTAACAATTTTGCTGGTGTTGCCAGTCAAAATATACTAAATCTGCCAAGTTTCATGAAGTAGCAAAATATTGCTCGAGTTATTCCTGCAAAATATAGACGAATACAGCGATATAAAAAAATATATATACATTCGAAACCTAACCCCTTACGATCACAATACACTTCTCTCCATTCTCAAAACAATATAGCAATAAGTTATATAAGTTTTCGAGAAATTTGAAGTTCTTTTCGTATTTCTTGTGACGTTCTGACAGTTGTTGCAAATGAATAAGAAACCATAAATCAGTCTGGTATGTGACTGATTCATAAATGAAGGTCAGCAATTTATAAACTGACTGTCATTCATCTGTTTCCTTCATGTCGAAATTTAAATGTTTGTACCAAAGCATCATCCGATCAAAGAAATCCAGGTTTATTGTGTCTTTAAATTGCTTGTCAAGATTTTACGGGAAGAATAGAGTGGGCTGCCTTGAATGTAATTGAATCTGCAAAATTTCCAAATAAAAACAATGTAATTTTAAGAATGATAATGTCATATTAACTCATTCTTCTAGAGAATTTTAACTTATGGAGGTGCCATTTTCGTGTAAGTACGAACTGAGAGAGGTAGTGGTTACGTAAGAAAATAATTCATAATTATTTCCTTGGACACAAACTCATGGAAGAATAAATTCACGCTGACGAAGTCAAGTTTGAACTTTTTCTGGTGAGAATGCATGGGTCCCAGTAGTAGTTAAACTATGTTTGACGATATTTCCTTCATCCTTCGGGTACAGTTTCATATAGATGTTGCAGGATGGGGTAATTCACTGCACTACCAACTATCATTTACGACAACCACAGCTTCACAAGTAAGAAAAAATAAGACAGGGAGTGAGTGAGTGAGTGAGAGGGGGAAGGGTGAGGCGGCCATGATCCACTCACCACGGTAGCTGGAGAAACACTGCCTGACTCACACTCGTACAGTCCTACTCACTACAGTCTGTCTACCCTCTCTCGTCTGACCTCTCTTTTCTCGTCTTTTCTCTCGCAGTCAGTTTTCTCTCCCTTTCCCCCTCCAATCCCAGACTCTTTTCCTCTAGCCTCAGTTTCTTCCAGCCTCTTGTCTGTCTTTTAACACTTTCTACACCTTTTCAACCCATTTCCTTCTTCTACTACTACTACTTTATCTTACATATCTCATCGTTCGTCTCTTCTTTCCACCTTCCCTGCATTCCTCCTCAGTCATTCACCCTGATTCAGAACGACCTAAATTTGACTGATTCAGAACGACCTAAATTTGACTGATTCAGAACGACCTTATTATTATTATTATTATTATTATTATTATTATTATTATTATTATTATTATTATTATTATTATTATTATTATTATTATTATTATTATTATTATTATTATTACTATTATTATACATATTATACATATAACATTCTATTTTGATGGGTCGAGACGCAGCAAGGGTCCCCATAACACTCTGATCAAAGTGATAACAAAAAATCAGTCGTGCCATTCTTGTGTGAAATATTCTGACACCGCAGACGATGGATACTTAAAAATAGATGTTGTTCCCGGGGCATCATGAGTTGTACCGATCATTTACGGAACCATCAGACCCCTCATGCACGATATGTGATTATTATGATTATTATTATTATTATTATTATTATTATTATTATTATTATTTATCGTGTGTACAGGGATACAGGAGGAAAATATATTGGAAGCTAAGTATACTCACCTATAGCCATTGAGATCACAGAAAAATCCATTTTACTGGCAACCAACAAAGAGTATCTCTTTTCAGAAAAAAAAAAAAATTGAGAATGTTTTAAGATAGTGGAGAATCACTTCCCCGATCTAATTTACCTAAAAGCAAGTTATGAATAGATAAATATGGATAAGAATTTTTCTCACCCGGAAACCTAAACACTCTGATGTAGTTTGACGCTAATGTGAGGTAATGAGTTCATGAGTTGAGTAGGGAAATAATTCCCCAACGGCTGTGTTGTGTCTGCGTCATATCATATGTTAGGTACAGTCATTTCAGTATTGTAGTTTTTCATATTTGCATTTAATGTACTGTCATGTGTGGCGTAGTTTTATTTATGTTAACATTTATAATCTATAAGTCCTCATAACAAATGTTAAAATCCAATTATATATATATATTGGCAAAGAGGAACCGGCATGAACATGTAGAGATCGTAGAACAGAACAGAACCTCTGTAGGTAAATAAGATGTGCATCGAGTCAATCATGTTCCCATAAGAATATTTTGCTTGGTTATTCATACTATATGGTAGTAGTTTTTTTTTGCACAGCTTCGGTTGGAGGGAATGGTGAGTGAGGTAGAGCCTTCTCCTTTACTAATAGACTAGTAAACATAATATAATTAGGCACACTTGATACAACTATTAGATCTGCTGCCATTTCAAAATCTTTTGTATCCTTTGTATACTCTTATGTGCGGTATACAGTCAAATACCAGTAAATTCGAAGCAAAAAGACCTGGGTACCTGGAACTTACAAAAAAAAAAAAAAAAAAAAAAAAAAAAATTATGGCAGGCACAGGTCTCCACGAAACCTGATTTTTTTTTTAAAGAATTTGTTCTGAAGGAATAGGCCTAAGTATGACGCACACACCAGCATCCAGTGCACGAGATGAAGGAACTAACTGATTGGTCCATGTGAAAGTCTTAAATAACCAATCACAACACACGTCACTACTCTCCCTGGCTACTGGTGCTGCTGGGAGAGTAATGCATAGAAATGGGTCAATCAGTCAGTGTTCTCTACTAAACCAGGCGGCTAGACTCATGTGGGAGGCTCTTGTACCTAACAGTTTAACCCTGACGAACAGAGAAAGGCAGCATAAGGTCGGAGAGAGAGAGAGAGAGAGAGAGAGAGAGAGAGAGAGAGAGAGAGAGAGAGAGAGAGAGAGAGAGAGAGAGAGAGAGAGAGAGAGAGAGAGAGAGAGAGAATGTGGTGTATATGACAGACGGAAAAAGAATGTGTGTTGTGTGTATGAGAGAGAGAGAGAGAGAGAGAGAGAGAGAGAGAGAGAGAGAGAGAGAGAGATGAAGGAAGGCCAAGGACTATAATTATATGACAAACAAGAGAATACATAACGTCAAAACTTTATTCATCTGTACACACTTCACACATCCATGGAACAAGTATACACAGTTAAACACATTATTAATACATCCTCCACTATGTATACACCGTAGATATGCTGACTGTGTCCCTGGAGGTGAAGGGGGTTGTTGTATTGAATGGTTATTTAAGGGACCCTGTCTGTGTTGTAGTCAGAAAATTGGAGGTAAATGAGTCCTTCAAATATTGCCACGAAACATCACCTATATCGAAGGAGCTTGTTACGTGGCATGCATGGTCAGGTGGAATCAGAAGCCTCCAATTTTCAAACACGATATATATACAGGGTTCTTATTTATCTTCCTGACGGTAAAAATATCAACAGCCCATAATTATAATGAGTAGGTATAGCTGCGTGGTTGGATGATACACAACTCAACACGTCATCACTTCATGTTGGCTGTACTTGGTGTAGAGCTGTGATGTGTGATGTAGGCTATTGATATTTTACAGCGAATCAGAAAAAAAATACGATATAAGCAAGCGAGTACAGTATGTTGAAGAAAAGTGATAACATTGTGTTGGTAAATGATATGGTTAACGTGATTAATAGACTGTTATTAAAAATAATATATTTATATATAATTTATCTATCACGAGTGTGTTAATAAAAGTATTGCTACAAAAACCTCAATATCCTTGAATTAACTGGTATTTAAAGTAATAATAATAAAAGTAAAGATAATAATAATAATAATGATAATAATAATAATAATAATAATAATAATAATAATAAAAATTATAGTAATAATAATAATAATTTAATATCAAATGATAATAATAATAATATGGTGAAAATGTCTGAGATGGTGTAAGCAAGGATGTAGAGAGAAATGCTAAGGACGCCAGCCAATGGGAAGAGGTAGGCTCAACAACAGGGACTATTGTGAGACTTTGTAGAGATGTGGCGAATCAACCAAGTTAGGTAGTTGCAGTCAGAATTATTTCGGATACCCATAACAGTGACTTAGGCAGGTATTTGTTAACTGTTACTTTTATGTTCTATTATGACAGGTATATTTTTTGTAAGTGATAATGTGTCTGCAACCCATTAGAAATTGTAGTCAAAATTAATGGAAGGAATTCAGTACAAAACTACTATTAAAGGAAAGTTGTCACCCTCTACTGATCTGTACTGTATGTATCCAATCCTGTTCCCTCAATTGTACAGGACATATGATTCCTAAGGGTACTCTTTGGAAAAAAGGTTATGTTGAGTTGAATTCACCGAAATTACAGAAGTACAGAATATTGAAAGTAATGGTAAGCCTCAGTGAAGTCCCTTGTCTGAAGACGTTTAATAATTTTACTTCTCTAAACTTTGCGTAACAGACACAACTTGAGAGAGAACTTTTGTCTTATAATGCCTTAAGAAATCCTTTGTAAAAGTTGAAAGCGTTTCTCTTGAATCACCGTTTATTATATGCACATAAATTTCACAAGAGTAGGAGAGGAGTGGCTTATCAAGTGAGTGTGTGAAACAGCTCTTACGCCACTTACTCCTTCCTTCCAGCATCACAGTCAAGATCATCATTGTCTCTTTGTACTTGGGGCTTCAAAACACGTTGTAACACTTGCTGGTATAATCAACTAGTAAAGTGATGTCGGCGTATTGGCTTCTGATTCTTCTATATACGGTGTCACTACTGTAAGCCGGTTATAAACTGAGAGAATGTGTTTTGTGTCATAAATGGGAGGAATCAACCAATAACCTCTAGCATACAGACAATGGTGGGTCTCATGCACACAAACATATTACCATTTTACACTCTTCAGGTTACTGTGACGCTGTTCTTGAATGTGAATAGTATGAACCCTAGTGAATGGGTTCGGGAATGGTAAGGTATTATTTCACACAATTTTCACTGAGATATTTGATTCGCCACACCTCTTGGAAATGCCTCACACGGCAAGATTGGCACTCAAATACAAGCTAAAGGATCTATCACAGTAACACACCTTTCCTTCGTCCTCCGTCCTTCACCCTCCAATAATGGACCAGATATCTCGATTTAGGTTTACTGGCAACACGTTGAAAAACTAATGATACCTTAGTTTGACAAGAAGACGAAAGAAACTGTGTTCATGTGATACCCACCTATGGTAACACTGCTCTGGGGGAAAATACTTTCTCTCTTTTCTCTAAAGCAAAAAAATATATGTATATATTGAAGCAGGAGGTGTTGAAGTCCACGCAAGTCCTTCTCTTGTACATTTATATCGAGGAATGTTTTATACAAGATATATAATTATGTTGGTTGAAATATGTGAGGCTGATAATATCAAAGGAGGTAATCTGTTGTTGGCCTACTGGGGGGGGGGGGGGGGGGGGGGGGCTGATAATTCACTCAAAATCAAAACAAATCCTTTACTCGTGAACTATGGCACTATTCACTCCTGGCGTATTTTATGAGGAACCAGTGTACACCCTCCTACTCACTCACACCTGATTCCTTTCTCAAAGACCAACGTTATGATACATACTAAAAGAATATGTCGAAGATTTGAAACACTTGTATGATTTGAAGACTGACAGGATTATTATGTTGGATATTGAGATGATATATTGATGATTAAGAGTTGAAGACTAAAAAAAATATATATATAAAGATTCGTTCAGCTTAATAAGTTCCCATGCCATGAATTATATTATAATATGAAGGATTTTCTCTCCAATGATCAATATTTTGTGGATGATATTATTATGGTTAATATACAACATTTCCTTCAGTAATATGGTTAACTAGGTTATATTCCGTGGGTTCTCAGTAGTAGACTTTGTTTAATTAATTAATTATAGTATTGTACTATCAATTACATTCTCTAAGCCATCCTTCTGTGGTTTTACTACTACTATATTCTGTATTATTTCTGGTGGGTTGTCTACAAGATCCAGTGTTCTTTTCACAATGTCCAGTGCTTCCTCAAAAGTATCATTGTATTCTTTAAATAATATTCAGTGAAGTCTATTATTGCAAATGTTTTCTTTATATTTTGTTATGATAATGTTTCCTTCATAATATGCAGTATACATGTTTCCTGATAGGTATAGTCTGTGCTTTCTTATTTATAATAGTTGTATCGAAAATAAAACTTTGAATCAGCCGATACACCTAAATTTTGCATGTTACTCATTTCACCCTTTCTCTCCATTCATATGCCTTATTCCATTACAATCTCTTCTTCTCCTCTCTCCCCTCTGTTTTTCTTCCTTTCTTTTCCCCTTCCTTCCCTTTCCCCCACACTTCCTCTACTTGCTACATTCTCACATATTAGTTTAAGATCATCTCATTTAATTTCGGTTTACCAATAGACACCACGACGCTCTTTTGGTGAAGAATACTGATAATTTCTCTGGCACACTGACGTCACCACTTTCTGACTCTCAGGTATACTATGGCATTATGCTATTTTCTCTAATGGGGGAAATTACAGTAAAAATATACCTTTGATTGTCGGTATTATCTTAACTTTACAACCAGAGTTACCGCATCAACCAGTCGAGAGAAATTTCGGTCACGTCACCAAAGTGTGAGAGGCAGTAGACCTAGTTTTTGCAAAAAAGGAATATGTCTATAGATATAGACAACTCCTTCAGAATACGGGTTGTTGTGTAAAATATATATATATATATATATATATATATATATATATATATATATATATATATATATATATATATATATATATATATATATATATATATATATATATATATATATATATATATATATATATAAAACGGCTGCATTCGTTCAAGTGTTCAACTTTGACAAAATGTGGATGTATCAGTACCTCCAATTCTTTTCTGCAGGGACGTATGTACAACAAATAGACTTGCGTGTACTTCAACATATTAAACCTAACAACATCAAAACATTCAGGTCTGTAGAGTGCAATTCGGTTTTAACTTGTATATATATATATTTCTCTTTTAGGCAACCTGGTTTTAATATGTGCATGTTACATCTAACTCATAATTTACACTCCGGGCGCAACATTGATATCGCATTGAATGTAATTGATATGAATATAATTTGAATCATAACATGGTTAATTGGATAACACTTGTTCTATGTTACAGGTATCACATTCCTTCTCAAACGTTAATCACACTTTAATACCCATTTAGTTTCTATATAATACAATCTGGATTTAACACACATCTATATTACACATTATTATTCACAAGACAATGCACTTGTAGTACTTCCCTCTATACTACAGTACCACAGTGTAGCGACATTCTCCACATGCCATCGTGCTATACACAACAACACTTCTTCACTATTATACAACGAAGATATTATAACACTCACCTGACAACTACAGTACTTTCTTTATCCAGTGAGTCTCTTATGAAAAGTTGTCATGGTAATTTTATAGACGATAGGGTATGCCAAAAAACAGTCCTATATAGGCAAGGCGGAGATGACGATGACCGGTCCGATAGCTCCATGTGTATAGTAGTGTTTATAGAGTCATTGTCATCTAACCCACCAACTGTTTAACATACAGTATTGGTAAATCTAGATCAATTGATTCCTCTAAAACAATTCCAAGCAAAAGGCCACCATAATTTTTGTTAAATCTGGTCCTATTTACTGGTATGTACTTTAGAGTAATCAAAGTGCTCTAACGTACCCAAAGTGTATAACCTCCTTAAGGAAGCGTTATAATGATGGTAAATCTGGAGCAACTGATTTCCCCAAACTATTCCAAGCAACAGGCCACCATTCTTTTTGTTTACCTAGTCCTGTTTCATGGCATACTTCGGAGGAATAGAGGCACTCCAATATGCCAAAAATATATCACCCCCTTAAGTAATGATATGCAGGGAGGGGACGGGGGGGAGGGGTTACTCTTGTTGTCGCTGGAATGGATAAACTTTCAGACGACGCACTGTACGTTTGTTGGTCAGCCTTGTCCCTATATTTGTTTTAACATACAAATTTCTGCAGTGATAAAAAATGTCAAAATCATGTATGTGAAAAGAATGATCTTTTATGTAAATGTGAATATATGTCCTCTCAAAATGGAATTTCTATTACTTACTGAATTTAATTTTCAATTGATTCAGATTCAAAAGGTGGTCTCTTGTGGTCATATTACAGGGCTAGTGATTCCTTCAAACTAGACTACAAAACGAATCTAATATTGTACACTAAAGTATTCTATTTCATGTCCTAGTTTGGAGAATTCATTACCTTATTTCTTCAAATCAACCGTAGGAGAGTATCCCCTTAACGTCTCAGAAGAAACAACAAAAAGTAATCATAAAGTCCCCATCATAAACAGAGGGACCACTCCGCCATTTTGGAGATAGTTTATCACTGTTTTGTGGCCTAGTATTTGTGTAGGAAGAAACGTCAGTGAAAGAACTGGAACTCGACCCATTCACCTGGCTGCATCTAGTTTTTTTTTCGGCTCAGTCTACTCTAGAGGGACGTAATCCTAGTCAAACTCTAACGACTTAATATTTGTACGGCCGACAAGGCAAATGGGATGATATGATAATGCCTTTCCATCCAGTGAACTCGAATGCATGCCTTGAAAATATATGCTACAATTACCACAAACTGGGCCACAATTCCCTCACGACATGGTAGGTAGTGTTTTTAGGATGATTGACAAACGCAGAGAGTATAAGGAACCTGTGGTAATTAAAAAAGGTGTAAGTTAATGAGTCCAACAAGGAATAACTCTAAACACCACCTACACAGAAGGAGTTTTGTTTCTTGGCACACTCGGGAGAAATCAGTAACCTCCAATTCGTCTACAATATTGCAAGTCCTTTATAGATATAAATTTGAAAGGCTCTGTGACACTCGTTCACGTCCCTTGCGAGAACAGTGTAATATACTGTAGATACTGAAACCAAAACGGCGGTGGTGGTCCTGTTTCTGAATATATAAGGTGTGATATGGCGTGGTGGAGTGTGGTGTGGCGTATGGCATTGTGTGGTGTGGTGTGTGGTATGGTGTGGCGTGGGATATGGTGGTGTGTGGTAGGGTGGTGTGATGTTGTATGGTTGATATAGTGTGATACTTTGTGGCTGTAGTGTAGTGTGTCTAGTGTTAAAAAAGAAGCTTATGAAACTATGCCTGGTGATATTACACATACTCTACTGAGGGGTATACAAAGAGGTTCATTACAAAGATGTGTCAGTGTCCCATCTGTACACTCTGCATAATTAAACTGGTCCGAGATGTAGTCGGCAAACTGGGGAGTATTATTCCTTCAACCTGTACTATAAAACAGGATCTCCAATGAGGGGATCTGTTTCGTAGCATAATTTGGAGGTGTCCGTAGCCTGCAGTATGCCGACAACATCAAAGGTCCCTTAGCACAATGTACTTACTACGAAAGCGTTCAAGGTGTGAGTTGTGTTATGTTTAAGTCTATAAACGTTTGATTTACATCACTACGTATTATTTTTACTTCTTGTACTTTTTATTACCTTTCTAAGTTGATTTTCTCCTCAGGATTGTAAGTTATATACATGAAAGTTAGTGTGCTTATATAAAACTGTGAGCAATAACACTTTCTGGAAAGTGAATAATAGCTTGTGAAATTACACATGGTAGTGTGAATACATTTCTTTAAACAAACACCTTAAGTTGTTCATTAATACTATATTAATTGCTTAACCTAATGCTGAGAAACGTGGATTACAACCATTACATTAAGGAGAACATCTGTGGTTGGGCCAAATGAAATTCAACTGAGTCTTCCAAACTCTGCAAGGACATAAACAACATTGTTACCTCAGTATACGAGAGAAGGATGTGTTTCTCAGCAAAACATGGAGGAAACAATAGCCCTCCTATTCGCTCTCAAAAAATAACACCTCCAAGGATAATTATGTCATGAACTGAACGTACAGAATATGACTCTGAATGTCTGTCACAACTGGATTCTCTTGTGTCCCTCAATTTCTGTCACATAACAAGAAAACTGTCTATACTGAGGTTTGTTTCTTAACACAGTTAGAGGAAGCATTAGTACCCAATTCACCAACATCTCACCCACCTTTTTAGACAAGAAAAGAAAGAATGAACGTTGATTGTCATACTTGTAGTGAGCAAAGAAAATGTTTATCATTAAGTCTGTTGTTGTTGTTATTTTTGTCTATAAAGGGTCTGGGTCGTCGGTGATTATTGTAAGCCCCTGATTCCTCCAAACTGCAAACGAAAAAATAACACTCATAGCTGAGGGAGTCTGTTTCATGGAATGCTTTGGATGAATCAGTGGCCTCCAAGTCACTAACAGCATTACAGTCTAATTGTCTGTTGACCATAAACTCTCAAATAAACCCAACAACTCTTCAAAATTAACCCTCTCTTGGCACTGCTAACTCATGTGTGCGTCGTATAAACATTTCCATGCACTAATATTATTATCAATTGACTCGGGATTCATAAAACTGAATCTCGTCACACTGACTCACATTAATATACAGGACCCAACGCTAGCCTACACCTTGTCAATTTGAGAGGCCTGTGATGTTGGCGTATCTTCCAAACTGTGCCATTAAACAGGTCTGTGGTATGGGAGGGAGTCTGTTGTAATTATCATGCCACTATTGGGAGGAATCAGTAGCAACCAAATCCCAGACAACATCGCAGGCTCCTCAACTTAATAAGAGATCTGGCACCACTACATTATAACACCGACGAACCACATAACAAAATACGACGCACATGTGAGGCAGCTGTGAGGAGGGCTTTCAAAAGTTATTATGGCCCTTCAATTTTAATATTCAGTGGAGGGGAACTGAATCATGTAAATCTACCTTATGCATGTTATTGATATGTACACATTACTTTATCCAAAATATCAGGAATAAGAAATAATGGAAACTTATTTCTGGTGTTGCAACGGCAGTGTAAACATTGATTATAACTTATTAAATATTACTGAAACAATAGGACACAAAACTATTGCCAAACTCTACGTCCAGAAATTGTATAAACTAAAACTGAATTATGGCAAACCATTCTGAATCTCCACCCAGTCAACTGATAACAAATAGATACAAGTGGAAGTGAATAAAAATTAGGTGGAATATACAAACTAGAGAAACTAAATAAATCCGGTTGGTTGCTTGACTACATATAAATAGAGTTCCTCTGTTTTATCCTCATGGAGTATGGATACTGTGGGTGTCTATTGACGGGTTGACGAGTGATGTTAGCCATGGCACACCCCATCAGGAACTCAAGGAAGCGGCACCCAGACTCGTAGGTGAACCAGAGCCAGGAGGGGCGGCGCAGGAAGGCGATGGAGGTGAAGTTGCCGTACAGACGATACACCAAGGCCAAAGAAAGCAATGTTCCCAGAGCAGCTGTGATGTATGTTACCAGCAGTACCTGTAGGGTGGTAATAGTGGTGTTATTATTATTATCAGTAGTTGTAGTAGTAGTAGTAGTAGTGATATCATTATTATCATTTTTATTGTTGTTAATATTGTTATTATTATTATTACTATTTTTATTATTATTATTGTTATTATTATTATTACTATTTTTATTATTATTATTATTATTATTATTATTATTATTATTATTATTATAATTATTATTATTATTATTATTATTATAATTATTATTATTATTATTATTATTATTATCATTATCATTATCATTATTATTATTATTTTGTTGTTGTTGTTATTGTTGTAGTAGTATTTGTACACATAATGCTATAGAATGCAAACAGACCATCTCTGACAAGAGACGAATTACTAAGTAGTGCCACAAGCCCTTGATGCCTTTAGTGCTAGAACGAAAAAATCTCATTGTTGTTGTTAGTTTGTCATTGTAGGAGGAGGCTTAATAAAGTCCATTACTTCTTTTAAATATACAAATAACTTTGAGAAACCTGTTGCATCCTGTATAGAAAACCAGTGAAACACTTTAAGGAAACATGTACCTGAGGATGAGGATTATTACCCACCTGTTGAACCTGAGATTTTCTCGAGTCCTTAAACGAAGACGGGAGTTTGTGAGAAGTGGCTGTCTGGTTGACGTAGGCAATGTGGTTAAGGATAGAGCTGAGAGTAACGTCAGCACGCTCACCGGCTTGTCTGGCGAGTAAGGCCTCCACTGTCTCGTCCTTGAGACTCTTTCTACTGCTTCTCCTAACACTACTGGGAGAGGAGGGCGATGGAGTCAACTTGTTGGGGGAGACACTGTAGTGCTCACTGCTCTTACGGCTCGCGATGGATGCACAACTGCTTTTCCGTCGGGACATATCTCCCAACTCGTAGGATCTGGTGTGACGCAGCTTCTGCTTCTCAATGGACCTGGTACTTCTCTTGCTGCTTGTACTGGCCCTCCTGTGGTAGTCCCTGGACGTGGGCGTGGGCCTCTCTGTCTCGTCGGTGTCTGGAGTTTGGTCGTTCCGCTGTTCACGGTCTGAGTGTGTAGATTCTGAAGGCGACTGTGTATCCTCGTACCACGTCAGACTTTTCTTTCGTTTTGGTGTGCCGTCTATCTCGGCACCCAGTTTGTTATTCTTGTCAACTTCTTCAACCTTTATAGCTGGTTTGATATCAGTTTCTGGAGCGCTAGGATGTCCCGAGAAACTGGACTTACGTAGGACGCTGGACTTGACCTTGGCGTCACCGTGGGAGTCGGTCCTCAGTACTGAGTCTAAGGATTTCACAGACGGTACTTTCGGGATTATTCTCCCGCTCGCACTTCCATTTTTATCATGGACTGTTTCTGTTTCTCTCTTCACCGTGCACATCTCTTCCTTCTGTACCGTGCACACTTCACTTCCATCAGTCCCTGTCACAACACACATATCATTCCCCTTCACTGCGCACGCATCATTTCCATCGTCAATAAACTCTATCTCTTCCAGGACTTCACAGCTATCCTCCATCCCC
This sequence comes from Petrolisthes manimaculis, assembly GCA_034508575.1. Lineage (NCBI taxonomy): Eukaryota > Metazoa > Arthropoda > Malacostraca > Decapoda > Porcellanidae > Petrolisthes > Petrolisthes manimaculis. The sequence continues at coordinate 25,026 of JAWZYT010006928.1, read as the reverse complement.
TCTTGACTAAGGTCTATCGTGCTACCGACATCCTCAACTTTTATGATAATGTCACCTATTTTTTCAGTAATTTCTCTCGTTTTCTCAAAACTCGCCCTCCTCTCCTTGCCAGTCATGGCCTCAGCAATCCCTTCCTCCATTCCAAATATATTACCCCCAGCTATTTTACTCCCTCTTCTCCCTTCTTCCGCATTCCTCTCTCCTCCAGTCCCTCCACTTTCCCTCGCTCTGGTTCCCCTCTCGCTCGATCTCGCTCCCCTCTCTTCTCTCTTTCGCTCCCTCCCTCCTCCTCCTTCCTTGTCGCCCCAGTCCTCCCTGCTGCCTCCTGGAGTGGACGTGGTGGGTGAGTGATCCCCGTCACCTTCCTCCTCAGCGATATCACTCTGCTCACATTCGCCCATCTTGCTGCCTGCAAGTTTGGGCAAACGAAGAATAAAACAGAACTTATATTTTTGCCTCAAGTAATACAGAAAGAAAAACATACACAGTTCGGCTTTATATGAAAGTACCAAACTTTGATATTCGTGCATGATGAGTAGCCTACAAGAATGAAAATTAATCTGGTATTATGTCTACATATTGTGAGCACCTCCATTCATTATTTATTTATGAACATAATATATTAAGCTTAGGAATAAAATTCAATAACAAAGACTAAACATTAGCAGTCAAATCAAAAGAAGGTAGACCTAATAAGCATAGAATTAAAGTATTAGCCCCCCCCCCCAAAAAAAAAAAAAAACTCACCATACAACAGGTCTCAAAAGTCACAACAAACATTGGTCCCAGTCGGTGAGGTTATGAGGATTAAACCTGTAATTACTTTCGGTATATGTATGTATGTGTGTGTTGTGTGTGCAAGGAGTTTTGATATGTGTATATGTATATTCATATTAATTTAGAGTGTATGTGTGAAAATATTGGAAAATGTGTGTGTGTGTGTGTGTGTGTTATAGTTTCTCCTCACCAGCCTCACCCCTGCCTTCTATGCCCAGTTTTCTTCTATTGTACTTACATGACAACTCCATTAGACGCGGTAACATTTATACACAAGGTTCCCTCCAACTCTTTTATATCTACCCCTGCTGGAATTCAAGTTGTGTGTGTGTGTGTGTGTGTGTGTGTGTACGGAAGAAATGTGTGCATGTGTACGGAAGAAATGTGTGCATGTGTACTCGAGTTATTTTATTATTTATTTATTTATATATTTTTTCCCCTATTTTTTCCCTTATTTTGTGTGTGTGTGTGTGTGTGTATACCTGAGGTGAGGATGGCACACTCACTGGTGAAGGAGCCACGGGAGGAGGCTCGACGGGACACTGGTGCAGAGTCTGTGTGGGGGAGAAGGGCATAGTCAGTTTTCTCTCTCTCTCTCTCTCTCTCTCTCTCTCTCTCTCTCTCTCTCTCTCTCTCTCTTTGAAGGGCACAATCAGCTTAGCTCTCTCCCTCTCTCCTGTGTTCCTCCCCCCACATTTCTCTCTCTCTGTCTCACTTTGAAGGACACAGTCAGCTCTCTCTTTCTTTCTGTGTTTTCCCATCTCTCTCTCTCTCTCTCTCTCTCACTCTCTCTCTCTCTCTCACAATTTTGATACGTACAAAGAGAAAGGCGATGAACGGTACGGTACAATAATTGGACTTTAGTGTATAATTTCCCCCCATTCCTTCTCACACTCTACACACACACACGCCATGAAGCAGCTTCCACTAACAACTTCTTCTGTTAAGGGAAAAAAAATAACCTTCTGATTGGCGCAAAGTTTCCCGTTAGCCCTCTTTGATCGACTTTCCTCAACTACATGTGAAAAATATGATACCCGGCCAAGCCAGTTATGCGGAAGAGGAGGGAAACAGTGTGGGACTTTTTGATGAGCTTTTGTGTCTAGATTTCTGAGACTTTAACTAATGGAATAAAGCAAAAAAAAAAAAAAATAGAAATATAAATTAAAAATCGACAATAATTGCTATATACACAAACGAATATGAAGGAATTTCCGTGCAATAAACCACAGCAAAAATAGAGGAACTTGAATATTAAATGTATTGCAAGAGTTTGTATCATTAGGAGGAATATATGCAGCCACTTCTACAATGACGAGAGACTGAGCAAACTTTATACAGCAGCCTGCAAACAAATCCAGTTCCAAATCCCAATATCATTATTTTATTGCTTTGAAGGAGATAAAATACTGATGGAGAATGTATACTGATGATAATGATATAAAGAGGAATGATGATGACATTGAAATAAAAAGGGAGGGAGAAGGAGAATGAAACTATTAAGAGTAGTAACTTGCATTATTACCTGAAATAATAATAATAATAATAATAATAATAATAGTAATAATAGTGGTAACTTGCATTATTGCCTACAATAATACTAATAATACTAATAATAATAGTAACAATAATAATAAAAATAATAATAATAATAATGAAATTAGTAACTTGCATTATTACCTGCAATACTAATAACAATAATAATATTAATAATACTAATAATAATAATAATAATAATAGTAATAATAGTAATAATAGTAATAATAATAATAATAGTAAGAGTAGTAACTTGCATTATTAGCGGCAATAATAGTAGTAATAGTATGGTGTGTTATATTACCTACCCTGACTACTGCAGAGGTAGGAATAGGTTTGGTCGTGTTCGTCAGTGATGCGTATCTTTGGTGTGAGTATTGATGGTGCTGCTGCTGTGATCACTGATGAGGCTATGTTGTTACACTGGGCCAACAGAGCCAGTTGGAGGATACCTGCAAACACACACACACACTTTAATACAGGGAACAGGTTTTATGGGAGGAACACACACGTTTGTATATGAATGGGTTTAATTAAGGGAGTATAGTAAGGTGCAGTGTTGATAAATCTGGAGCAAATTATTCCTCTAAAATAGTCCAGGCAACGGGCCACTATTATCTTTAACCTGATCCTGTCTGGTTCCTGGCATGTTTTAGTGGAATCAAGGAGCACAAACTTTTAATGTACCAAATGTTTACTATTCCACTAAGACCACATCATAATAAAATATATATAAGGCGATGTTATTCAAGTCAGCAGCTAACTTGGTGATGTTACCTGGGCCTCGGGTAAAGGGTATGAAGCCTATGTGCAGCGTTGAAACATATAAGTATTTTTGTTGGAAGATACATGTAGGCAACGGGACGTGTATAAATAAGGTGTCGTCATCTAGTGGGACAGAAGAAAAGCTACGGTACCAACATCACCATGAAGCTTCACTGTCTCATCTGGTGCGACACCCAATAATCTCGGGGCCTCGCAAGAGTCATGGGCTACTGACAGCCTACAGCCCCGAGGTTGAGGTATAGAAAAAAAAAATACGTAGGAGACAAACGCACCTCATTAAATGCTTACACTTAATTAATGCAGCACTATTTTTCCAACTATCAACCTAATGTAGATTATCATGTTTTTACAAACCTTCTGTTAAGCCATTCATCCATAAGCAGAGTGAATGGCCTAGTGCAAGTTCATTATAAACCCATGAAAACTTAATGGTGATTTGCAATTCTTCATATCTTTATCTCTGTCAGTCTTCTTGTATTATGCTTTACTATCCTGAACAATCAGAAATTATTTTGTCTCTACACAACGCAGGTAAATAGTAAATATGATTTTGTGACAGCTTACCCATCACGTTATGTCTATATATAAAGAGAGAAATGAGCAATGATCTGACCGTAATGAAGTTGACAGAGCTCGATATGATTTAATGAGGTAGTCATCATATATCATTTCAACGGGATTGGCATGAATGATTAGTAATAACCCCATGTAAATGAATTAGTAATATATAACGCCATATTAATGTCAGACATATATGGAGGGAGTCTTACCTTTGGTGTTGTTGTTGTTATTGTTGTTGTATACCCTTTGGTGTTAATGTTGCTGTTAGGAGTCTTACCTTTAGTGATTGTGTTGTTGGTGATAGTCTCATCTTTAGTGATTGTGTTGTTGGTGATAATCTTACCTTTGGTGTTTGTATTGATGATAATCTTACCTTTGGTGTTGGTGTTGTTGATAGTCTTACCTTTGGTGTTTGTGTTGTTGTTGGGCGTGGACTGAAAGGCAGAGTGTGGGATGGCCCTGAGGAGTCTGAGTATCCTGGCCCCTCCGTACAGGAAGGTGAGACACAACACCAGACCCCACGACAGGAACACCGTCTGCACCACCCACCGCACGATCTGATCCACCAGGCCAGAGGATTAGTAGGGAGAGGGTGCAGGGCTTAATGGGAGCTTAATGGGTTTTAGACAAGAGGTAATAAATTTATAATAGGATATCGATTATTTTCCTATCTGGGGCTTGGAGACTACACATTCCTTTGGGCGTGTTTTTGTCCACCTCCTTCGTGAACACAAGGACGTGAAAATGTATGGTTTTATTAGTAACAGCCATTCAAGTTTGATGTTCTGAACCTTAGTGTTAATACCGAGTTAATAATCATAGTACAGTTTCAGACATTTAAAAATATATCAAATATGTAATGATAAAAAAGTAGTCCAGAGGAAATTGAAAGTGAGGATTTATTCTTCACTATTCTGGATTGTTTTGGATAAATATGAGTTAATCACTGAAGAGTTTTAGTGTTAATTAACATAGACAGCAGTTGTAAAAATGGACACGATCTTTATGATGATAGTGATAGTGAGAGTGCTAATGGATATTACGATTGATTATACTATATTCCTACCTGTTAACCTGTGTATCTATTCATCTAGGTATCCGTATATTTGTCTGTCTTTTTATCTATCTATCTATCTACCTATAATTTTTTTTACTATTTTTTTTTCGTATGTTCACTCTGGTCTCTCGTTTTAACATACACAAGTTGTAATGGGAACGTATGAAGTGGTGAGTTGGCTGGTCATTTATATAGTGGTTATAAGTTGTGTTAAGAATTGGAGAGTAATAAGAAGACACTATGCCTGTAAGACCCTGTATATACTGTCTATAGGACGGAAAAGGTGTTGTTATATAGATGGGAAAATATAGTGGGTAAGATAATGGATAGAGCAGAACCATTAAGGATATAATTATATAGTACTTAAAAATATTGAGCTTCCCTATATTTTCCTTAGGGTGTAAAGAAGGCCCTATATTTTCTCTTAGCATACGGCCCATAGTGTGCGTCGATAATCATATTAGTATTTATCTATTTGACGTTCTCTGTTTATCTGCCTATGTACTGTACAGTCGGCGGTAAAAGTCGTGTCGCCACATTTGCCGAATCATGAAGGAATTATAAGCTTCACAGACTAGTAAAAAAAAAAAAAAAAAAAAACGTAAAGTTTATTAAGTTGCCTCCTGGATATTGTAATTCTGTATGGTGAATGTGTGTGTGTGTGTGTGTGTGTTCGATAAATATTTTTTATGCTATCCATCAAGAAATGAGTGAGGCGACAGGACTTTCGCCGCCGACTGTACATTACCTACCTTATCTATCTATATTCCTACCTGGTAACCTGTGTATCTATTCATCTAAGTATCCGTCAATTTGTCTATCTATCTATCGTTCTATCTACCTATAATTTGTTTTCATTTTTTTTTCTTATGTTCACTCTGGTCTCTCGTTTTTCATTTTTCTATTTTATCTCAATTTCTCTTCTCCCGACCATTAGAATATTCGGGAATAGTCAGACAGGTAATCGATAGAGAGAGAGAGAGAGAGAGAGAGAGAGAGAGAGAGAGAGAGAGAGAGAGAGCAGGCAAAATTCAAGGAAACGTGAGGAAACGAGGAATGGAAGAGCGAGTGAGAATGAATGATACGAAAAGAAACGGTGAAAGATATGAAAAGGAGATGGAAGGAGAGACAAATAGGAGGGAGGGAAAATGGGTAAACTGGAAGGGAAGGATAGGATGGAAGGTAAATGGTTAGGCGATTGGATGGGGGGGTTGGGTGTAAGATGAGAGAGGAGGGTGGGGGGAGACAGGTAGACGGAGAGGTAGTAGGGAAATAAACCTGATTGGCAGGTAAGGAAATGAATAGGGTGACGAAAGTAGTAGGGAAAGGAGGGAGTGAGGATTTAGGATAAGAGGATGGGAGTAATCTGAAGGTGGGAAAGGGGAGATGGAGAGGACGAGGTTGAAGGCGAAAGGTAGAGAGGACGAGAGGAAAGCAAAGTGGGAAAGGTAGTGAAAAAGAGAATAAGAAGGAAAGAATGGAAGATAGAATGGAATGAACAGAAAAGAATGGGAGCCCCAAATGAGAGAGAATGGAGGAAGAAAAGGAATGAAAGAGACAGGAAGGGAGATAAGAAGGAAACAAGGAGGCAAAGAATTTCTCTTGGGAGACATGTAAAACAAGGGTTGGTTAGTTGGTAAAAAAAAAAAAAGAGGAAGGAAAGGAGAGGAAAGGTCAGGTAGTGTTATATTGTCAGAAAATGAAGTGCAAACGATACACCACATTAAAGTAATTAGCTCAAGTGGGAGTTCCTGGCATCTGTCCACAAGTATTGCACATAACTCTCGTCAAATATTCTACCACATTTTTTTATATATATATATATATATATATATATATATATATATATATATATATATATATATATATATATATATATATATATATATATATATATATATTTTCTTTACCTTGTAGTTACTTTGTTATGCTAAAACCTAATTACGATATATTCTAGTACAACAATATCTGCGAAGTCAATACGTGATAAAGCCTGAGGATGAATTTAATGAGTATAGGAAAGCTACTCTTGGCAACATAACTGTGTTTTCTGTAGCTGTTGTATATAGTGGTTGAATAATTTAATTAATTTTATACTATTAATGTGCTCACCTAACTCCCTGAAGTGAATGTTTCATTGCTGTGTATAAAATTCATAAATACATAAAGAAATGAATAGCTGTAAATATAAGACAACACTGTCATAAATCGTGTTGGAACGACAACGTTTGCTTGCTTGTGTGGAGCAAGATCTTGGTGTGGAGTCACTGCGGATAGACCGTTCTGAGCATCACACTTGTTTTTTGTGTTCAATGAGATGGTGTACACTGAAACATGAAGTGATAGTGAACTCGGTGACTAGAGAACAGACGCCAATAGACCAAGTTCCAGCCGATGGTGTTGAGGGAAGTGTTAACGCGTCGTAACCTACCAAGGTGAGTGTTGATGGAGTCAAAGTTTGGGAATGTGATTATGGGGGTTGGAATCTGTTTTGTTTTGGAATCTGTTTGATTGTTTTAATAGTTTACAGAACACTAAATCACTGAACAGCAACTCTATAAACATGGTGACATTTGAAAGCTCTTGTTGACAGTCATTCATAAAATTAAAGACCCCAGGGCACCTCGTAATTCATGGCAATCATATCAGTTCTGGTTACACTGTACCGACTTTAGTGATGAGGTGTGGGATGAGGCTGTGGGGTTGGGGGGTGGGGGGTGGGGGGGTGGGAGGCTGGTCAGCTCGAAACACTGCTTCAAGTCATGCTTCGGCTTTTCTACTGTTCATTCAAAGTGTGTCGAGCAGACCAACTTGTTCCTTCAAACATCACCGCTGTCGTCAGGTACACTGCTACCAGAACCGATATGCTACGGGTTACAAGGGCATGTATTGTACTGTACCACCACTGTAAGCAAATGTTCCACGGTATTACGGTGCTTGTTAAAAACATTCCCACTGATATCATGAAGGTTCTGAAGTAATTATCGTGAGTTATAATGCTTTATTTGTTTGGTATTATGAAAGTCATAGGTATTATAAAAATCGGATAAAAGCTGAATTTTTCTATGGTAGTTTCTAACAAAGTAAAGGTTTTTAAAAATGGATCGTGAAACTTTGACCTTTACTGTGTAATTTCCAATTTGTATAGCCAAAGTATGAAATACGTCTTTTAATTACTTTCCAATGCTTTGTTATCACGGCTATAGAGAAATCAATCCAAAATATACCAGATTCTTCGTTATACTAAAGTGTTATGAAAGCAAAATGTTATAATATAGATGATAAAATATATTGTTATTAAAATATTATAATTGTTAGCCTCACTTGACAAAGCTTGTGATGGTACTGAATGGTGTTAATGTGAGTGGATGATTGTTTGGTGATAATAGGGAAAGATGAATTACGGCACACTTTAAACTGAGTAATGCAACAGCTTTTAAGTAGGGCAGGTTAAAGTGGCCTGACCCATTTACCTTCTAAATATATATCCACTATCAGGCCTGCGTCACTTAGGTTGGCTGTGGTGCTCTGTTGGTTGTGCTGTGTAATTGGGTAATGATTTCCTGGCTGGTAAGGCACTCAGGGTTATTAACTAGGATTGTACAGGTTTGAAATATGTCTACGATGGGCGTCTTGTGTTATAATTATAGTCGTTCTGGCCTAACATACCGCTTGCAAATGTGAAGGAATCTCGGATGAAATTAATTCGCAAGGCAATTCAGTATTATTCCTGGCACTATCTCCTTCCCTTGTGAAGAGAAAGCATCAAACAGTACCTAGGCTATTAGTTGTACGGCAGCTATCGTGGTCATGATCGTGTTGTATTTTCGACTGTCACCGCCTAATGTTATGTCGCCTTCGTTTTCTCGTCGTAAAAATTTGGTCATCGGTTACCACTCTTTGAATACCATTGTGTTATCAGCTATTGCTCCTAAATTTGATATACATGTTATAATAAAATACACAAATGCCTATGGAATTAATGTTGTGAGCGAGGCATGCCTACCGGATGAAGACTATGGAAATATTTGTCTCTATAACACAAGGCAATATTAATTTCCCTACAAACTTGCCTTTGAGAGGTTCCATTAATGATATTCTGTCGTTGAAAAACAAACAAAAAAATTCTCGTCCCGTATTGTTAAGGGAGGAATTTGTTGTTGGTAAATCTGGAGCAAATGATTCTTTCAAAGTATTCCAAGCAACAGAACACCACTATTTTTGTTCATATGGTCCTGTTTCCTGGCAATCTTTGGAGGAATCAAGTCACTCCAACGTAACAAAAAAGAATTACCACCTTAAGGAATGAAATGCAGCCAACAGTCCTTAAGGAATCACCATTTACACCAATACATTGTAATCCTGGACGTTCAGAGCTACTTTGATGAAACATACAAACATACATACATACATAAACCCTGCATGATTACAATACCCAGCATCCCTCATCACCAATGTGTACACCAGGCAATTACGTCATAAATATACGATCAGTTTGTTTGTTTGTTATCGGGAAGCATGTCATTGTTTAAGACCAAAGTGACCGAATTCCAACAAACGGGAAAGAAATGAGTGAACGCATATGAGGGAGTGATTGAGTGAAGCTTGGTGGTGAGTGTGGTGTGGTGGTGGGACGGTATGAAGGCATATTGGTGGAAAGGTGCTGTGGGTGCGGATGTGGATATTTGGTTGGATATTGTACGCGAAAATGAATTGTGCTACTCCTCTGCCTCGTCCCTGCCTCTGCTCCCTCCCTCCCTCCTGTCTCCCTTTATTGATCTCTCTCTCTCTCTCTCTCTCTCTCTCTCTCTCTCTCTCTCTCTCTCTCTCTCTCTCTCTCTCAGCATCTCGCCATTCTCTTTCATGCCTCCTCTTTTTTTCTCTTTTTCTCACTCTGAGCATCTAGTAATTCTTTTTAATGCCTCTTTTTCTCTCTCTTTAATTCTCAGCAATTCACTATCTCGCTTACACGTCTCACGGTCTCTATTATATCCATTACTCTCTCTCTCTCTCTCTCTCTCTCTCTCTCTCTCTCTCTCTCTCTCTCTCTCTCTCTCTCTCTCTCTCTCTCTTTCTGTGTGTGTGTGTGTATGTGTGTTTAACCTAGCAATGAACACACAGCCTAACGTGCCCTCCCTCCCATTCAGTAAACTGATTAAGGCTTCCCACATACGCTACCCCGGGACGAGGCTACAAATCCACACAAGACTCTTACTGGCTGCCGGTCCTATTGTTTCCCTATACGTAACCTACACTTGGCCTGCTTTACCTACCAACCTACCATCCTAGCTAACTACATAACTACCAACCTACCATCCTAGCTAACTACATAACTACCACCCTACCTACCTACCTGCCTGCCTGCCTACCCACCTACAGTATAATATTGTGACCGTCTTACATTTTACTGCTGCCTGTCTGTCTGTTATTTGTCCAGTTACTTGCCAACGTATTACCGACCTGTTGCCCCGTACTCACCTACCTGTTTACTCTACCTACATACTTAAATCCTATCTCCCCATCTTCATACCTAGTCAAGTTGTTTTTCAATCTCTCTCACTCTCTCTCTCTCTCTCTCTTCTCTCCTCTCTCTCTCTCTCTCTCTCTCTCTCTCTCTCTCTCTCTCTCTCTCTCTCTCTCTCTCTGTGCTTTTCTCGAACTTTATGTACCGGTATATTACTCCCAGTTCCAAACACTACGTTCATAATTATTCACTCACCCAGTACATCACGAAGTAGACCTCGTGCTGCGAAACATAGAGACATGATACCGAAACCGTTTGAAAACTCCTCGGCAAGAGATGGCGCCCCCCGAGGATGTCAACATACGATCTCGGCTCGGATTTTTTTTAAGTTTTTTTCCCAAATTTGCACAGGCAAGAACTCAAACATGTGCAAAAGAGTAATTCCCGGATGTACACAAACACGAGAAGGTTGGAAATCCACGGGGGAAACGCGCTAATTCTTGCTGTCTGCATGGCATTACGTCTGTATAATTATTTTAGTGTATGTAATTATGTATATTCGTACCGGAAGTGTTCATCATTAATAATAACAGGGCCTAGAAGGACATACCTCATAGATCTGATTACTGGAATACTGTAATTTGGTCCGTGTGTAGGCTATGCAAATGAAGGAAAACTACCAGTATTACAAATAAATACTTCAGTGAATATACCTCCAAGGCAGATGACCTCGTGAGCAGTGAAGATGTGTTTGGTAGAAATATCGGTGAAATTTTTTATTATGACAGCATCATTAATGAACTTATACTCGTAATTTTGCCTAGTGACTTGCAATATTAATTTGAGTTACTAAAAAAATTGTATTGCTTTAGGTAATAGGTATCATGTCCAGATAATAGGTAGATGTAAATTACGATGGACATGGTTGAATGTTGAGATTATAAATGGTGAAGACAAGAGATAGATCTGAGAAGTGTATTGAGAGAGTCCAATTTACAATCCAGTTTCAGGAGTTAGTCACTCGCATACAATTTACCGACATTATCGTACCTGTACCATCTTATGTAAATTAATAGCCATGTTGGAATCTCATTTAATGATTTACTAAGGTTATTCACCATCACTGAAACTGTATGATATTAAGGCGATGTAAAAATGCACTCTATTTCAACATTTACTCCGACATTTTACCAACATAAGATTTATATTGGTTCATCTCCAGCGCCTTCCATGATAAATCACACGTTTTCCCCCTCCGTCGTTCAGCTGTTCTTTCTTTACAAACTTCACAGTCAAATGAGCAAAGGCAAACACTCTAAAAAAATGGTGTGGAACTCTTTTGACCCAGATTCAAAACTGGGCGTAACCTCGCATGACTTCCTGTTCCGTCACGTGTAAGTTTCGGTGCTCTTGTGGACTGACTTCTCTGACTTTCTTACCCACGATATGTAAAGCCTTCGTGGCTATAATATTGACTTTGAACCGAACTCAAAGCCACGGAAGTACAAGAAAGACGTGGAAAAGTATGGTTTTCTACGACCACCATTTCCTCAAGATGAAGTTGGCCTGAAAGAAAGAGAGAGAGAGAGAGAGAGAGAGAGAGAGAGAGAGAAAGAGAGAGAGGAGAGAGAGAGAGAGAGAGAGAGAGAGAGAGAGAGAGAGAGAGAGAGAGAGAGGAAAATTACATATTACACAGTCTGTACAAAACGAGATAGTCTTGCCCTAATTAATAGTTACTACATTAAAAAACACAATGTTTAAAAATTGGAATGGGAGAGCAGAAATGAAGGTCTTTGTTTACACCCCATACCACGCCGTGTGTCATGACTATATACAATATATACCGTACCCCATGGCCAAGAGATACCTGGGCCATACCGTACCCCCTGCCGTACCCCATACATACACTCTCATTCGTAACAGAGGAAACACCCCTTCAGTATTCAAGGAAGTGACCCGAGTGTAATTATTATTGTTATGTGCATCTGTGAAACTATATTTAATCTCTCTCTCTCTCTCTCTCTCTCTCTCTCTCATCTCTCTCTCTCTCTCTCTCTCATTTACCCTACCCTGCCACACACCCTCACACTCTCTCCAACGTTCTCTCTCTTTCCTACCACACCAACAACGTCTCCCCCCTCCCTCTCCCCCCCTCACACACTCCCTCCCCCCTCTCTCCCCCCCTCACACACACTCCCTCTCCCACACCCCACTCTGCTACTCTCTTCCAGAACTCCGTCCTTTCTTTCCCCTTCCTTACTCTTACTCTCTCTCTACTCTCTCTCTCTCTCTTCTCTCTCTCTCTCTCTCTCTCTCTCTCTCTCTCTCTCTCTCTCTCTCTCTCT
>JAWZYT010006928.1:0-7500 GCA_034508575.1 Petrolisthes manimaculis | reverse complement strand
GAAAAAGAGGGAGAATGGAAAGAGAGGGAGGTGGAGAGTGTGGGGAGGGAGGAGAGTAGGTTAGGGAGGGAAATAGGTAGTGTGGGAGAAGAGGGAAAATGGGAAGGGAACGTGGAAGGGAGGAAGGGAAAAAAGGAAGAATGGGAAGGGAGGGAGTTGGAGAGTATGGAGAGGGTGGAAGGCAAGGTAAGGGAGGGTGGGGAGTAGGTGAGGGTGGAAGGTAAGGTAAGGGAGGGTGAGAGTGGAAGGTAAGGTAAGGAAGGGTGGGGAGTAGGTGAGGGTGGAAGGTAAGGTAAGGGAGGGTGAGAGTGGAAGGTAAGGTAAGGAAGGGTGAGGAGTGGGTGAGGGTGGATGGCAAGGTAAGGGAGGGTGAGGGTGAAGGCAAGGTAAGGGAGGGTGGGGAGTAGGTGAGGGTGGAAGGTAAGGTAAGGGAGGGTGAGAGTGGAAGGTAAGGTAAGGGAGGGTGGGGAGTGGGTGAGGGTGAAGGCAAGGTAAGGGAGGGTGAGGGTGAAGGCAAGGTAAGGGAGGGTGGGGAGTGGGTGAGGCAATATAACCTGTACAAGTAATTGATATGAATATGCATATGAAGGGAGACGGCAAAGGTAAGTGAGAATGAGGGTGTGAGGAAAACTGCTGAGAGAGTGTGTGTGTGTGTGTGTGTTATGTGTGTGCGTGTGCGTGTGTGTGTGTGTGTGTGCGTGTGCGTGTGTGTGTGTATGTATGTGTGTTATGTGTGTGTGTGTGTGTAAAAAATATGAAATTCATAGTCTCTTTGTGTGTGTGTATGTGTGTCCCTTCTTCTATCCTCATTACTTTCCTTTCCCTGCCATTCCCTTCTAGTTTTCTTCTCTCCCTCCCCATCCCTTCTCTCTCTCACTCCACTCTTTCCCCTCTCACTCCACTCTTCCCATTTTCCTCCCCTATTGCAGTCCCTCTATTTTTACTTCCCCTATCCTCTTTTTCCATATAATTACTTTCTACCATCTCCCTTTCTTTTTCTCTCTTGCTTTCTCTTTTTCTCCTTTCGTTCTTTTTCCTACTCTCTCCTTCCCTCTTGTTCTCATCATCTCTCCCTATTGTCTTTTTGGTCACATATCTTCCTCTGTCTTTCTCCCCTCCTCTCATTCTCCCTAACCCTTCCCACTCGATTATTATTCTGTGCTCTCTCTCTCTCTCTCTATCTTTTTTTGTTCTCTCTCTCTCTCTCTCTCATTCTCTCTCTCATGCTCTGTGTGTGTGTGTGTTGTCCCTCCCTTTACCCTGGCCCCCTCCAAACCTACACCACCACCACTACCTTTATCGACATTAGTGCCACTACTCCCCTCATCTCTTACTCCTTCACTCCTGTCCATACTGCCCTCTTTATAACTCTCCTTCACCCTCTCAATCACCTCTTTACCTTTCATCACCCCCTTCTTCTCTTCCCTCACTCATGCTCTGCTCTCCACTCCTCCTCCTCCTCCCACTTTCCACTCCTCCTCCCACTCTCCACTCCTCCTCCTCCCACTTTCCACTCTTCCTCCTCCCACTTTCCACTCCTCCTTCTCCCACTTTCCACTCCTCCTTCTCCCACTCTCCACTCCTCCTTCTCCCACTTTCCTCTCCTTTTTCTCCCACTTTCCATTCCTACCTCTCCCACTTTCCACTCCTCCTTCTCCCACTTTCCACTCCTACCTCTCCAACTCTCCCTCTGTCCACCTCGTCCTCTTACTCTCCCCACCTCAGAATTCTTCATGGATTTGAAAACGACGGCCAGCGCATCTTTAATTTAAATACCAACATAACGAGGAACGCTTGGTGAAACTCTAACATGCTGCATTCCTATCACGATGCATTAGTTACTTCCTTAGATTTTTTTACATACAAAATTTCAGATAGGTAAATTGTATAAGGAGAATATCAAGGAATGCATTTTTTTTTTTTTTTGGTTACATGAAGGAGTAATGAAGGAGTAATATTATACACTACACATTGCTATTCTGACAGACACTGATCTAGAGGGAGCAGACGTTGTTCTGCGTTATCACTTCTCATCTTTGTTAACTCGAAAAGCTGGATGTAACTTTCCTGAGACAAGCAATACTCTCGAGGACGTGAACCTTAGAACACACATGCAGAAGTGAGTGACACATAAGTATTCCTGAGGAAAATTTGCCATCGTCCTCTGAGAAGTCATCAGGTGACCCTACAAATTGGCTGTTGAATTTAATATATCTCTGGGAACAAGAGAGGTTTTATCAGACTGAAAGGAAGCAAATGTGATTCCCAATTTCAAAAAGTGAGCTATACATATTCGAGAAAGATACTGTCCAATCAGCCTTACATCTGTGGTATATAGGGAAAGCATTGAAAGGTTTAGTTGTAGATAGAAAAGTTGATATTCTATATTCAAATTTAATAAGTTACCGTACTGTATGACTATCAGCATGACTTTAGAGAGCGTATTTGTGCTTGACGAACCTGATTGAATTTTATTAATGTATGCTTTGTGAACAGACCAGTGCAAGGGAAATCGACGCTCTTTATCTAGAAATTCAGAAAGCATTTGGTAAGATACCCCATCAGGAGTTGATAAAAAAAATCCATGTATTAAGACGTATGGGATATACAGTACTTGTTAAAGGGATTGAAAACTGTTAACCTACCGGCACCAAAGAATAGTAATCAGTAGTAAAACCTTTAATTGGGTATCAGTTATAAGTTGTAGTTCTAATTAAAGAGCTAATTACTCTCTGTCAGGAAGATCAGTCAGCAGGAAGTTAACAGTTCCTCAATAGAGCAGTTCAGGCCGCAACGGCAAAGTTCTGTGGCTTCATCCGACTTTCTTTTCTCCTGGCTAGGTAGACTTTCATTACCTTGTCTGCACTGCCGGTGGGAGAGGAGAGCCTTCATCTTTGCTATGCATTTCTATCGTTGGAATAATAACACCTACTATATTTCTATATTATCTCGTTAATAAGGGTCGTAATACCTTTTGAGTTGTCACTTGCCCTTATAAATCAGAGTAACTGTTCCCATCTCATTATTTACACTGTCTTGGTGACCCTTCCCCTCGATCCCTCTACGTGTTATTCTCTCATCCCCTCCCTTCCCTCCTGTTTCTCTCCCTCCTTGGCTGACCCTCTCACCACTCTGACAACACATCTATCGCCACTGTACATCCTCCAATCACCTTTCTCTTTCCTTACCATCATCCTGACTTCATGCCTACTCCCCCCCCCCTCTCTCTCTCTCTCCAAACATCATGTTTACACCACCTCTACCACACTCACTCTCACAGACTCTCTCCTCACCTTAACGACACGAATAGCAACCCTCTTGATCCTCTCTCCTCACCTACCCTGACACACCACTACACAACACACCCTCTCTCCTTCTCCTTCTCTTTTCCTCCCTTCCAACCTTGACAACACAACTACCACCACTACACACTCCGTCCCAACACTGGGCCGCCTTAATGAACACCACCAAGGGGCGTGTTACCCCCTCCTTCCTTGGCCCACTTCGATCCGTACTCTGACTAGGCTACAACTCTTTTCTTTCTGAAACAAGTTTTCGACTGTGTATGCATTTTTAATGTCCTCAACGAATTGCACACAGTGTTGTATTCAGCCACCAAGGTTGAGTTGATTTTTGTGGTGGTGATTTGAATGGCCAGGATCGAACGCTTGCCCATCACTTCCGCAAGCAATGATGAATGGTAACATCACGGCTGGTAGAAATGATGGGCCGAGGTTTGAGCCAGAGAGAGAGAGACTGTGCGTGAGTTTTGGATCATGTTACCCAAGGTATGTAACCTTGCTGTTACCCTTGTAAATGGAATTTGCGTAAGGTTATGCTTTCGCTCATAGTTATTTGTTTGTAGGTTTGTTTATCCGATACTTGCAGACTGCACAGACTGATATCAATCAATCTTTGCAGGTGTATTTTGTATTATAAATCTTAGAACTGATAACATTTTGGTGATTTTAATTAAACGGTCATAGTAAAGAACGAATACATTTATCTTGCATTGTTTGTCATTTGATTGATAAGCTAAACTGGCGTTAGCGATAGTCTGCCCTTTAGACGATTGCCTATTTCATGTTTTGTGTGTATGTGTCCCCACAAGAAAATACTCCCGTAACCTGAAAAAAATATTATTGAAATGTAGGGACAAATATATGGAGTCAAAGAGCCTGTGATAAGGTAGAAGAGATTTATGGATATTACTGATTCTTCTATGTATACTGTGCCACAAACCAACACATGCACTGAAATATACTGTTTCGAGACATGACATGTGGGACCCAAATGCCTCCAATTCATCAACAACATTTCAGACCTCAAAGTAAAAGTGTTTTTAGTCTTTTTTCCGTGGAGGCCTTGGAAGCTAATATGACCTATCAATCCATTAAATGAAAATGTTCCTTACCGATATATATTATCAAATTATATTAATTTAGTGTACATCCATCTTACAAAACCTACAGTGCTTCGGAGGAGAAGTGACCTAAAAGCCATTGTCTATCATAGATGATACACCACGCTTCAGGGGAGATTAATTTGTTAGTGAATTGGAAAGTTTCTGATTCCATCGAACTATACCACGAAACAGATCCCGTTGAAGGTGTCTGTTTCATGGAAGAGTTAGGAGGAATCAGTACACGTCCAATTTACAAACAAGAGAATTTCCCCTTAAGCAGAAAGCCGTAGCATAATTTTCAATTTATTTTTTAGTAACAATAAAGTCAGTAACTTTACTGGCAGCAATTATAACAGTGTAAAGGAACTAGTGTGTGAAGAATAGACTGGCATTTAATATGTAAAAGGTAGCTTGGTGGTATTGCACATTCATGAAGTCAGTCTGTGTACCGAGTTATGTTAGAGCATTATTGATGTGTTCCCACGCCTGTTGCTGTTTCACTCATTGTAAAATAGATACAAACTACTTTTTATATATTAGTTAAACACCTTGTATAATATTATTGTGTGTGTTCGTGCACATGTCTGAGTGCGTGTGTGCATCTTTGTGTATATATATATATATATATATATATATATATATATATATATATATATATATATATATATATATATATATATATATATATATATATATATATATATATATATATATATATATATATATATATATGTAACTTAGTGTGTCATGATAGAAATCATACTATTGAGTTAAAGTTTCATGGGGAGAAAGTTTGATAAAAAAAATATCTCCATGCACCTGCGCTGGAAATAGAGAGAAAGTTTACATTCTGTAGAAATAAAAATGTTTGTGTATTCCATCGATGGTTGTGTGGACAAGGTGCCAACACACATGGACACAACCTTACCGTCTGTATCCACTTGTATATCCGCTTCTGTGTGGGATTGAACAAAGACCCTTTAGAGTTTAGACTGACACACGTGCTTGCACTAAACAATGGGCTATTCTCTCTCTCTCTCTCTCTCTCTCTCTCTCTCTCTCTCTCTCTCTCTCTCTCTCTCTCTCTCTCTCTCTCTCTCTCTCTCTCTCTGTACACACACACACACACGCTAGTACGAAAAATTGTTTGAGAGGAAATACTGCTGGTAAAGCTGGAACTGGATCGCACTCCCGGCTCCATATCGGTAGAAAATACCTTTAAAGAGTGAAACGGGAACGCCAAGGTCTATATAAAATAATATACAACAACAAGTTATATGTCACTGATTTTTTCTTAGGTATCAGAGTTTCGCGTGAGTAAATATAATCATCTGGCGTTATCCAAATTACAATACTGGAAGCGCGTTAATGGACTCTGTGACGTAGTAAAAAATTGGAGATAAATGAGTCCTTCAAAATTTGCCACGAAACACCACCTATATGGAAGGAGCTTGTTTCTAGACAAGGTCAGGAGGAATCGGAAGCCTCCAGTTTTCGTACACGATCACAAGGTCCTTAATGTGTTAAGAGAAGAAACGTTGCTCGGAAATAATAGTATATTAGGATTGGTAAGTGCTGAGTCACATTATCTCTCAGTCTGGCTCGGTAGGAATTCTTTTCCAATCTCCGCTGATCCATTTACCTCTCTCAGTGGTTTAACATCAGCCAATCTTTTCTGTCTCTCTAATCTAATCAACAACGGTCAGTGATTGTGCCGGCAAATTGGATGTCCTCCAAACTGTTTTTATATAACGTTGGCCCAACTTTGGAGGAAAACATAATTCAATGTTCTTCAGTGCGAGGACAATATCTATAAGTATGTCTTTTAATATACAGGGACAAAGTGACAACAAAGACAATTTTGGCTACTTCAAATATGTCTGGAATCCCTCACACACCCACAACACACACACACACACGTCAAGAACTGACTCTCAATACTCTTTAATATAATTTCTAGCCAAATTGGATATAGTAATTATATTATTATTATTATTTTTTTTTTTTATATAATTATTATTGTTATTGTTATATATTATTATCATTATTACTATTGTTATTATTATTGTCATTATTATCACCATTATTATTATTATTATTATTATTATTATTATTATTATTATTATTATTATTATTATTATTATTATTATTATTACTATTAATCATCAACGTTATCATCATCCGTATAATCACCATCATCATCAACATCAAAACCCCATATATCTTCTTTTATGGGGTGGGAAGGTCTGGTTGTGGGTTACTGTAAATGCCAAAGGAGACACACACACACAGACAGACTGACAGACAGATAGACAGATAGCAGAGAGAGAGACAGAAGCCTCCATCCAACTCCCCTCCTGCATCGTAGGGGAATATGTGTCTGACTCCACCAAATAATAGATGATGGGCGATGGGGTCACCACTTGCCACCGTTTGGTTGGGTCTGTTTGCAAGAGGTCATGAGGTCAATAACTATGATGCGGTCATGTAAGGTCAGCTCAGGTGAAGTGATTCAGACTCTCTCGTGTGTCTATTTCTCGACCTCTTTTTCTTCCACTTAGGCCTATGGTTGTTATTATTATTATTATTATTATTATTATTATTATTATTATTATTATTGTTATTGTTATTGTTATTGTTATTATTATTATTATTATTATTATTATTATTATTATTATTATTATTATTATTATTATTGTTCTTATCATTAAAACAAGTGATTAGATTGTGTGGGAATTCCGGATTTGAATCTGGATCCAAGTATTAATATTTTAATGAGAGTTAAGTATTGATAACCTTTCTCTTTGACTTCCACAACAAGTTTCAGGGGGAAGTTTTGTGTTGGTAAATAAACCTGGAGCAACTGAATCCTCCAAACTATTCCAAGCAACAGAACATCATTATTTCTGCTCTTTTGGTCCTGTTTCCTAGTATATGCTTTAGAGGAATCAAGGCACTCCAATGTACCAAAAGAGAATTACCACCTTAAGGGACCCTATGATGTAATAGTGTTGTTTGATCAGGTATTGTTGGGTCAAGTAAGGTCGAAATTTTTAATCGTGTTTGGTCAGGCCAGATTGGATGAAGAAGGTCGT
>JAWZYT010006927.1:47500-53255 GCA_034508575.1 Petrolisthes manimaculis | reverse complement strand
GAGAGAGAGAGAGACAGAGAGTTCGGGCGAAAAAAGAAGGGTGAGAAAGATGGGAGACAAGAAGAAATGAAAGAGAGAGGAGAGGAAAAGGATGAGGGAAGGAAGAGTTAATTAATAGATAGTAGTAAAGGAGAGAGAGAGAGACTGGGAGAGAAGAGGGAATTAGGGAAGACGAGAAGTAGAATAGAGATGAGTTGAGATGAGTTGAGTTGAGTTAAGATTATGTTAACTTGGACTTCATTAAGGACCCTGTGATCGTGTATAATGTGAAAATTGGACGCTTCTGATTCCTCCTCCCCATGCCACGAAACACACACTCCTTTCGTATGGTGTTTCGTGGCAATATTTGAAGGACCCATTTATCTTCAATTTTCTGACTACATCACAGGGTTCCTTTAAGGGGGAAGTTTGGTGTTCGTAAATATGGAGCAACTGAATCCTCCAAACTATTCCAACCAACAGAACACCATTATTTTTGTTACCTTGAGTCTGTTTCCTGGCATATATACTTCTGGTACATTGGAGCGTCTTGATTCCTCCAATATATATCAGGAAACAAGGACAATAATAATAATAATAATAATAATAATAATAATAATAATAATAATAATAATAATAATAATAATAATAATAATAATAATAATAATAATAATAATAATAATAATAATAATAATAATAATAATAATAATAATAATAATAATGGTGTCCTGTTGCTAGGAATAGGTAGGAGAAATCAATTGCTCCAGATTAAAAAAAAAAAAAAAAAAAAAAACACGCACACACAGGAACACACACACACACACACACACACACACACACACACACACACACACACACACACACACACACACACACACATACAGTATAACAACAAAAGCCAGCTTGCAACAATACCAGTGAGCTCCTTTCACTTGTTATTTTTACGGCACAAGTCTGAGTGTAATCCCCGACACACAATAAAAGCATATTAACAATCTCATTAATTAATATCCTTTACTGAAAATGAAATGAAACAGGGAAGGAGGATAATAATAATAATAATAATAATAATAATAATAATAATAATAATAATAATAATAATAATAATAATAATAATATTAATAATAATAATAATAATAATAATAATAATAATAATAATAACAATAATAATAACAAAAATAATAATAATAATAATAACACTTTCTTCCCTTGCAGGCTATTTAATTAAGGTGAATTATCTGGTTATTTAATTGGTGCATCTGAGGTGGCTATTGATTCCTCCAAAGAATGCCAAGAAACAGACGACCCCAATCTATCCTTTCCCTCATGTTATATCCAGGCAGCTCCTTAGGGACAAATTAATTGGTGTGTTGGCGTTTGAAATCCTTCCTTATCCTTCTCTTAATCCTTGTACTTCCTTCCATCCTCACTGCCTTCCTCCTCCTCCTCCTCCATTTCCTCTTTCCATCGACTCTGCCCCAGGCTACTTGTTCTCTGTCTCGCTTCTCCCTTCCTTCCTGCCTAACTTACTTCCTATCTTCCTTCCTTCCTCACTCCCTCCTTCCAAGCTTCCTTCCTCCCTCACTCACTTACTCACTCCTTTCTCCTCATTCACTCACTCCCTCCTATCTTCCCTTCCTCCCTCTCTCACTCCCTCTTTTCTAACTTCCTTCCTTCCTACCTCACTCCCTCCATCCCTCCTTCATTCCCTCCAATCCATTTTTCTATCCATCAATCCTTCCTTCTCTCCTTCCATCCATCCTTCCTCCCTCACTCTCTCCCTCCCTTACTTCCTTCCATCCATCCTTCCATCCACCCTTTCTTCCTTACTTCCTCCTCACTCTCTCCCTCCCTCCATTCCTTCCTCCCAATCTATCCTTCCTTCCTTCCTTCCTTGATTTCCTGGGGCGATATGTAACTGTCTGGCGAATTCCAACTCCTACCTTCATTCTTTCTTTCCTTCCTTCATTCCTTCATTCTTTTTTCCCTACTATTTATATGTCCTTCCTTCCTTGCCTCTTGCTTTCCTCCCTCCCTTCCTTCCTTCCTTCTCTATTTTCCTTTCCTCCTCCTCCTCCTCATACTCACTTGTCTTCCTCCCTTCTTCCAATATCTCCTCCAGTCATTCTCTCTCTCTCTCTCTCTCTCTCTCTCTCTCTCTCTCTCTCTCTCTCTCTCTCTCTCTCTCTTCTCATTCCTTCTCTTCCTTACACACACAAAACAGAGATACAGTATAGGAATAACAGAGAAGGCAGAAAGGTACAAGATAAAATAAACAATAACGCTAAATAAAATAGAAAAATAAGTGCAGTGTGGAAAGGAACAAAATGATTAACAGAGAACGTAATAAAAAAGAAAAAAAAAGAAAAGAAAACAAGAAATAACAGAAGAAAAAAGATTATGTAGATGGCGATGAGTGTGTAAATGTAATACATATATGGATTTAGTAAGAGGGAAGGAGGCTGTCAACAAAAATAAATAAACAAATAAATAAATAAATAAAATGGGGGGGGAGGGGAGGAAGGAATAGTGAATGGGTGAATAGGAAGGAAGACAGGGATAGAGTGACGTAAGGTGAAAGGTCAAGTCTATTCTTTTATTTACCTATTTACCTTTTTTTTTTTTTCTTTTTTTTACGTCAGATTTCTTCCTCCTTCTCCCCCCCTTCTTCCATTGAGGTCAAACTCCCTTTCTTGACTCCGCCTCAAATGTATACGGGGAAGAATCAACACCACCAACACCACCACATCTACCAACACCACCACATCTACCAACACCACCACCACATCTACCAACACCACCACCACATCTACCAACACCACCACCACTACTACAACACCACCACCACCACCAACACCAACACTACCACCAACACCGCCACCACATCTACCACCAACACTACTACACCACCACCACCACCATCATCATCACCCCTTACAACACCCCCGCCACACCACTACCACCAACACCACCTCCACCACCACCACCATCTCCATTATCCCTTTCTAACCCGGGGCAGTTTGTGACGAGCTGTGAAGACGATAAAGAAATGAGCCGTAGAAAAAAAAAAAAAAAAAAAAACTAAATGTGTAGGCCTAAACTCTACTTAGTATACAAAAGTAGGCCTAATTGGAGGATGGATGGCACAGGAAATTAAAATTGTAAAGGTGTATATTATTTAGGAGAGTGGACAAAGTTTAGTTGGTCTAATTAGGGGATGGGAAAATCTGGTTGTTATTATTATTATTATTATTATTATTATTATTTTTATTACTATTACTATTGATATTACTATTATCGTCATTATTATTATTAATATTTTTATTATATTATTTTTATTATTATTATTATTTATATTTTTATTATCGTCATTATTATTATTATTATTTATATTTTTATTATCGTCATTATTATTATTATTATTATTATTATTATTATTATTATTATTATTATTATTATTATTATTATTATTATTATTATTATTATTATTATTATTATTATTATTATTATTATTATTATTATTATTATTATTATTATTATTATTATTATTATTATTATTATTATTATTATTATTATTATTATAGTTGGTTATGATGGAAGTACAATAGGCCTAAATGAATATAAGTGAAATAACATAGGTGAAATGATACAAGGAGACTTAATTAATTAGGGTTATAATTAGAGTTAACAGAATAAAAAAAAAAGTAAAAAGAAATAGTAAGATTAAAAAACAAAACTAAAGAGAAAGATCAAAGTAAGTCTTAATTAATTACTAAAGAATAAATATATAAAGTCTTTTCTGTAACTCATTTCCTCTTCTCATTCCTCCTCCTCCTCCTCCTCCTCCTCTTCGTTTCTTCTCTCTCTCTCTCTCTCTCTCTCTCTCTCTCTCTCTCTCTCTCTCTCTCTATGTCCTGTCTTCCTTCCTACATTCCTTCCCTCCCTCTGCTGTCCATGGTGTGAATACAAGGAAGGGAGAGAAAGAGAGATAAATAAAGAGAGAAAATAAAAATACAGACATAAATGGATAAAGATATGTAACATGAAAGATACGAGGAAATACAGATAGATAAATATAAAGACAAAATTAATAGATATAGATAGATATATAGATAGATAATTTGACATAGATGAATAGACAAACAAATATCAAAAGGAGAGAGAGAGAGAGAGGAGAGAGAGAGAGAGAGAGAGAGAGAGAGAGAGAGAGAGAGAGAGAGAGAGAGAGAGAGAGAGAGAGAGAGAGAGAGAGAGAGAGAGAGAGAGAGAGAGAGAGAGAGAGAGAGAGAGAGAGAGAGAGAGAGAGAGAGAGAGAGAGAGAGAAAATAGCTAGAGTGTAATAGTACCGTACATACATACATACATACATACATACATACATACATAACATTCCTCTCTCTAGTTAGGGTTTGTGTTGTGTGTTGGTTGGTGTAGGGTGAAGGACCGACCTCACATTTACAAACTCTCTTACTACTCAGGGATTTGGGTATTTATTTGTTCATTTATTGATTTATGTTTACATTTATTATAGTTATTTATTTATCCAGTCTTGGGTTAGGTTTTATTATTTAGGTTAGATCATTTATAATTTGCTTGCATGATAATAATTACTTCCTGACTGATCTAATGTTAATAATAATAATAATAATAATAATAATAATAATAATAATAATAATAATAATAATAATAATAATAATAGTGAAAAAAAAAGCCCATTAAAACTAAAAAGTAAGCCAGGAAACAGGACCATATGAACAAATATAATGGTGTCCTGTTGCTTGGAATTGTTTGGAGGAATCAGCTGCTCCTCCAGAATCAATATATATATAAGGTGTGTGTGTGTGTGTGTGTGTGTGTGTGTGTGTGTGTGTGTGTGTGTGTGTGTGTGTGTGTGTGTGTGTGTGTGTGTGTGTGTGTGTGTTCCCTGTGTTGTGGTGGAGTTTGTATATAGGGACGACCGGGCTGGGATCTGGTCTGTCTATCACTGCACTTGATTCCTTCATTGACCATCTCCTGCCTCTCTCTCTCTCTCTCTCTCTCTCTCTCTCTCTCTCTCACATATATATTTGCTCGTCTATGTCTATTTCTATATTAATTTCCTGCCTCTCTCTCTCTCTCTCTCTCTCTCTCTCCCTCTCACACACACACACCTCAATCACTCCATCTCCTATTTCCTTGTGTACATTCATCTTTTTTATTTCTTTACCTTCCTTCCTTCCTTCCTCTTCTCCTTTCTCTATCTATTATCATTGTTTTTTCACGTCCCTCACCTTCACCCCTCTTCTTCTCCTCCTCCTCCCCCTCCTTCTAATTTCACTTTATAGCTCTCCATCATTCTCTCTCTTAATTGTTTTTCCTTCCTCTCCTTTCATCACATCTCTTCCCTTTCTCTCAAACATTTCCTATCCACTTCTTCACCTTTCTCCCTCTCTCTTTTACCTTCCTTCCCTTTCTAGTTTTCAACCTTCCTTCATTCTTTTCCTCCTCCATTTCCTCTCTCACTTAATTTCCTCTTCACTCATACCTTCATCATTTCTTCTCTCCTTCTCTCTTCCACTATTTCATCTCCTCCCACTTGCCTCCATTTACTCTTTTCACATTCCTCTCCCTCACTCGAATCCCTCTCCTCATTCATCCCACTTTTCTCAACCTCACAACTTCCCCCCTCACTATAAGCCAAAATCCAATAAAACAAACCTAAATATTATCATCAGATCAAAACTATATATACCCTAAAGGGTAAATGCTTAAAAAAAAAAAA
Source organism: Petrolisthes manimaculis (assembly GCA_034508575.1). Taxonomy (NCBI): domain Eukaryota; kingdom Metazoa; phylum Arthropoda; class Malacostraca; order Decapoda; family Porcellanidae; genus Petrolisthes; species Petrolisthes manimaculis. Next base: position 47,515 of record JAWZYT010006927.1, on the reverse strand, counting down.
AAAAAAAAAAAAATA
>JAWZYT010006927.1:15000-42500 GCA_034508575.1 Petrolisthes manimaculis | reverse complement strand
AGATAACTGAGTGTCTATTATTACACACCAATGAATATCAGAAGCAACACTGGTATACATTAATCTTGAACTCTCCTTGAACACACACACACATACAACACACACACACAAACACACACAAACACACGCGCACACACACACAAACACACAAATACACAAACACACACACGCACACACACACACACACACACACACACACATACACACAACACACACACACACACACACACACACAACACACACACACACACACACACAACATACACACACACACACACACACACACACACACACACACACACACACACACACACACACACACACACACACACACACACACGCACACACACACACACACAGCATCTCTGACTGATCAACCAACGAATGATACCACTTGACGCTTACAAAATTGCTAGCCACTACCACTCCCTCTTTGCTCTGTCACTCTTCACGCCACACAGAATACAAGATCACCACCACCACCACCAACACCACCACCATCATCATCACCACCATCACCATCATCACCATCACCATCTTCACAGGGGCAACGTTTGTAGGAAATCAATTGGTGTGTCTGTCTCTCTGTTTGTCTCTGTTGGTTATTCACGTGTGCTCTTTGTATCGTCTCACTAAATGTTTCTGTTGCCGCTGTTGCTGCGAGTGACTGAAGGGTTGGTATTTACTCTCAGGGCTGTGTGATGTGATGATCTGTCTGTCTGTCTGTCTGTCTGTCTGTCTGTCTGTCTGTCTGTCTGTCTGTCTGTCTGTCTGTCTGTCTGTCTGTCTGTCTGTCTGTCTGTCTGTCTGTCTGTCTGTCTGTCTGTCTGTCTGTCTGTCTGTCTGTCTGTCTGTCTGTCTCTCCTTACGAATATTCATACCTCCCTTTACATTTTTATCTGTTAACTTGCATGCCTGTGAGACTGCCTGCCTGCCTGCCTGTCTGCCTTGCTTGCCTTACGAATATTCATACTTTCCTTTATTTTTAATCTGCATACCTGTCTGTGCTAAGTTTACCTGTTTGGCAATACCTGTACTGTATAATTATCTTGTCTACCTGCTACCGACTTGTCTGCCTATGATATTAATTGTTTTCCTGCCTCTGTACGGTACACTTGTTTTTGCTTCCCTGCCTTCGTGTTCTACTCGTCGTTCCACACATTATCTGTCTTTATATGCCTACGTGTATTGATAACCTTCCTGACTCATTCCAACCCTTCTTCTCTTGACTACTTGAGGACCCTGTGATCGTGTATGTATATTGGAGGCTTCTTCTGATTTCTCCTGTGATCGTGTATACATATTGGAGGCTTCTGATTCCTCCTGTGATCGTGTATGCATATTGGAGGCTTCTGATTCCTCCTGTGATCGTGTATACATATTGGAGGCTTCTGATTCCTCCTGTGATCGTGTATGCATATTGGAGGTTTCTTCTGATTCCTCCTGTGATCTTGTATGTATATTGGTGGCTTCTGATTCCTCCTGTGATCGTGTATGCATATTGGAGGCTTCTGATTCCTCCTGTGATCGTGTATACATATTGGAGGCTTCTGATTCCTCCTGTGATCGTGTATGCATATTGGAGGTTTCTTCTGATTCCTCCTGTGATCTTGTATGTATATTGGTGGCTTCTGATTCCTCCTGACTATGCCATGAAACAAGCTTCTTCCATAAAGGTGGTGATGTTTCGTGGTAATATTTGAAGGCCTTTCTTTGTCTGCACATATCTCCAAAAAATTTCTGACTACATCACAGGGTCCCTAAATGTTCTTCCTTCCCTCTTCTTTCTCTTTTCTCCCTGCCCGCCTTCTCTCCTTTCTTCTCCCTGCTTCCTCTCTCTCTCCCCTGCCAGCCTGCCTTCCTTCCTACATGTTCTATTCTCATTGCTTACCTCTCCCTGTCTTCCTTCCTCTTCTCTCCTCCCAACCAATTTGTTGTCCTTCCTTCATGTCCTGTTTTCCATGTCAATCTTCTCTTCTCCCTGCCAGCCCTCTCCCCTCCTTCTCTCTCTGTTCTCTCCCTGCTTACCTCCCTTCCAGTCTGTCAAATCTCTCTGTTCTCCCTGCCAGCCTGTCTTCCCTCCTTCTCTCTCTGTTCTCCCTGCCAACCTCCTCTTCTCCCTTCCATCCTGTCTTCCCTCTTTCACTCTATGTTCTCCCTTCTTACTTCCCTGCCAGCCTGTCTTCCCTCCTTCACTCTCTGCTCTCCCTGCTTACTTCCCTGCGTGTTGGCCTGCTTGACCTTGTGCCTATACTGCTGATCAGACCAGACCAGACTTGCCCTGCTGCGTCACCCTCTCACCACATATCCCTTCCTCCTGCATACATCTCTCCTGTTTCTCTCTTTCCCCTTCCCTTCCTCCTGCTTACATCTCTCCTATCTCTCTCTTTCCTCTTCCCTCCCTTCTGCTTCTCTCTCTCCTGTTTCTCTCTTTCCTCTTCCCCCTCTTCTACTTCCCTCTATCCAGTTTCTCTCTCTCTTTCCGTTTTTTCTCCTTTCTGCTTCTCTCTCCGGTTTCTCTCTCTCTTTCGGTTTCTCTCCTTTCTGCTTCCCTCTCCCCTGTCTCTCTCTTTCCTCTCCTCCTCTGTACTCTCCTCCTCCTTCTCACAGCTCCCCTCCATCCTTCGTCCTTGCTGCTTCCCTTCTTCCTTCCTTCCCTACACTTCTACTCCTCTCCTTCCCTCTCGTCTGGTACCTTTACGAAGCTCCAAAATGCTCTCCATAATCCCTCCTGCTCCCCTCTTTACTCCCCTTCCCTTCCTTGTTCTCCTTTGCTCCTCTCTCCCCTTCCCTCCCATCATTTCCCCTCTCTACTCCCCTTCCCCTTCCTCTTTTCCCCACTATTCCCCTTTGCTCCTCTCTCCTCTTCCCTCCCATCATTCCCCCTCTCTACTCCCCTTCCCCTTCCTCTTTTCTCCACTATTCCCCTTTTCTTCTCTCTCCCCTTCCCCCTCTTCTTCCCGGTTCCCTCGGCGATACTGAGACACTTCCAGGGATGAGACCTTGAATGTATCAGGGACGGGGTGATTACAATAGCCAGCCTCTCCACTCTACAGGCCGGAGGGGGAAAATATATAGGAAAAAAAATAAAAAATATATATATGTTTTTTCGATAATGTAGAATAATCAATACTTTAAAGACACGTGGTAGTTTAGTATTCAATATCTACTGTACTGTGAATACAAACGTTTATGTAACTACTTCGTATTTACAGTTTAGTTTATAAATAACTACAGATACTTAATTATGTCAACACAAATAATCTGTGTAAATCGATTAATAGACCTGATTAAATCGCCACTATACGAATTACATCCAAAAATTATTATAACGCATAAACATGACTAATTAATGTTTACACGTGATTTATCTACAGCAACGAGTGTAATAATTAAAAAGAAAATCGTGATTTATTTACAGCAACGAATGTAATAATTAAAAAGAAAATCATAATCTTAATCGAAGGCATAAAATTTGCTCAACACAATGAATGAGTTAGACCGACGAGTCAATAAAACCCAATCAATCAATCACACACGCACATCAAATCAGGGAGTGAGAGGAGAGGCTGAGGAGGCGGGTGGAGGAGGAGGCTCGCGTTTTGTTTACCTTCCACACCACCACCACCACCACCAGGAAGACTCGTGACCAGCCAGCCAGACCCCCTACCATCTAGCTCCATGCCCCCTACCCAACACAACCCACCCACCAGTCCTGTTGACCCTCACCAGTCCCCATAAATTAACCTCACTGCCCTTACCCTCACTACTGCCAGCCATCATATAATTTACCTAGCAAGCCTTGTCTACAAAATGTATACATATAACTTGACCCTTATTATAGTGGCCTTGACCTTTCTTTAATCTTGATCTTGTGGGTTAGGCCTTACTCATTCTTCACCTTGTGTTGTTGTTCTACCTTACAGTGACTCTCTCGTTGTATTCTCTTAACTTCCTGTCTTTATTTAATTCCTTCTTCGCCCCCCTTCCTTCTCTGCCTCTTTCATTCTTACTTTTATCCTACTTCTCTTCTCTCATGTCTTCCCCTCCCTCGTTTCCTTCTTTCCAATCCACTTCACAACTGCAAAATATTTACTTGAAGACTTTTCCCAACAGGAGAACGACGACGACGACGACGACACAGCCAAAACATCCAAGTTCCAGATGAGTTTCCCGGGAGTGGTGCAACTTTTCAACGGGGTGTACTGTAGGTTAGGTTAGGTTAGGTTAGGTTAGGCTCACTCCCTCCACCCGTTCGATATCCCGGTAGTTGGAAAGGAACTATTGTGTTCGACTGTATCCCACCACACACACACACACACACACACACACACACACACACACACACACACACACACACACATTCTCTTTCATTCTCTCTCTCTCTCTATCTATCTATCTCTATCTCTCTCTCTTCATACCCACATTCCTTCCTACCTCGTTTTTCTCTTCTCACTTTTACCTCCCCTTCTCTCCACTCTCTTTTGACACACACTTCCTCTTTCACCTCCACCTCTCTTTTCCTGTTTTTTTTTATATTCTCCCTTACCTATACCTTCCTTCTCCTTCTCCTCTTCCTCTCCTAGCTTGCTTTCTCTTTACACTCTTACCTACTCTCTCCTTCATCCTCATTCCTCCTTCTCTCACCCTCACCTTCCTCTCGTTCCTCCTGTTCTCTCTTCTCCACGCATCTTCTCTCCTCCCTTATTCCTCTTTCTCCTCCTCCCCTCCCTCTCTCCCTCCTCTCACTCTCCTCCTCCTCTCTCCACCTCCTCCCCTCCTCTCTCCTCTCCCACTCACCTTCCCCTCCTCCTCCTCCTCTCTCCTCTCCCACTCACCTTCCCCTCCTCCTCCACCTCCTCCTCCTCCACCTCCTCTCTCCCAGGCTGCAACACCACCACTTTAACCCGGCTGGCCCTCATCCACACTACCCAACCAACCAACCAGCCATCCACATCACCCAATCATCCACACCATGTCTAATCCTCATCACCCAATCATCCACACCAAGTCTAATCCTCACCACCCAATCATCCACACCAAATCTAATCCACACTAGGCAAACATCCACATCTACAATGGCCCTCATCCACATCATCCAATCATCCACACCAAGTCCAATCCACACTAGGCATACATCCACATCACCAACCATCCACACCACTCCTCATCCGCATCACGTCCTCATCCACACCAACTCTCCTTAATTAACACTGCTATACTACTACTACTACTACTACCACCACTACTACTACTACTACCACTACTACCACTACTACTACTACTACTATTACTACCACTACTACTACTACTACCACTACCACTACCACCACCATCCTACCTAATCCCCATCTCTTTCTACCACTCATACCATCCTTTCTCTTCCCTTCCATCCATCCCACCTAACCCACTCCTCTCTCTCTCTCTCTCGCTCTCTCTCTCACTCTCTCTCTCACTCTCTCTCTCTCTCTCTACCTCAAGCACAATAATTACCATGCATTAGACGGGAAGGTAAGAACGCTGTAGGGATTTTCAGCACCATTTCGTTAAAAAGTGTATTTTTTTATATATGTTTCACTAGTATTTGGTGTTATGGTTCGTTATCGATAGTTTTGTTATGCCGTGGGCTACAATATCGATCCGTATTCATTGTTTACATTGTACGGTTAGCCACACAAATTCATACAAAGCTATGTAGAACAAAAAATATCATTATTCTGCAATGTACTGCAATGATACTATGGCCTATTAAATGACTCTGTAATTGCATAACAACAAACCAAATAATAATAATAATAATAATAATAATAATAATAATAATAATAATAATAATAATAATAATAATAATAATAATAACAATAATCATAATAATAATCATAACAATAACAATAATAACAATAATAACAATAATAATAATTATCTGTTTCAATTACATAGTCAGTCATATTTTTTTTCAATATGTTGTAAGCCCTCGAAAACAACAACAACAACAACAACAGCGATTTTTTGTATATATGGGTGTGTTTTTGGTTATAGGTATGGTTGGGTTTTAGCTTCTATCTATTAGCAGACTACTACTACTACACCTATATCTACGACAACAACAACAACTACTACTGCTGCTACTAAAATCACTACTACTACAGGTAAACAATGGGTTTTAGTGGTTTGGGACTATTTGACCCGATTTGTGTGTGTGTGTGTGTGTGTGAATACGAGTGTGTGTTTGCGTTTGTCTGAATGTATATTAATGCGAGTGTGTGTGTGTGTGTTTGTATGTGTATGAATGTGAGAGTGTGCATGTGTATGTGTTTATATCAGAATGTATATGAATACAAGTGTGTGCATGTTTGTGTTTATGTCTGGATGTCTATTAATGCAAGTGTGTTTGTGTGCGTGTGTCTTGATCAAGTTCTGGACACATGTTCACCAACTGTTACTCCCGGAATGAGCTCAGAGCTCGTAGTGACCGATATTTGGTTAAGGTTGGAACCTTTCCACACACCGGAATAGCGAGGTCACAACTCCTCGACTTACGACCCGTACCTATTCTCTGCTAGGTGAACATTTAAGCAAACAATCCCACATTGTCTTCACATTGTCTCCGGGTATTCGAACCCAGGACCTCTCGGATGTGAGCCGAGCGCGCTAACCACTACACCACCGGGCTGTGTGTATGTGTGTGTGTGTGCAAGATCCGAAAGGCGTCCATTACCTTTTCTAGTAACGGGGGGAGGGGGAGGTGGATTGCGAAATGGAGGTGTCAAGTGAAGTGAGCTGGGAATATCGAGTGGTGTGTGTGTGTGTGTGTGTGTGTGTGTGTGTGTGTGTGAGAGAGAGAGAGAGAGAGAGAGAGAGAGAGAGAGAGAGAGAGAGAGAGAGAGAGAGAGAGAGACGATTAGGAGGACAGGGAGATTAACAGACAGACGAACAGAAAAACAATGAGAGAGAGAGAGAGAGAGAGAGAGAGAGAGAGAGAGAGAGAGAGAGAGAGAGAGAGAGAGAGAGAGAGAGAGAGACGAACAGAAAAGGAGTGAGAGAGAACCATGATGCCAGGGATTAACCAACACCCTGCATACATAATGGGTGAGGCGAGAGAGGCAAAGGCGATTTTAAAGCTATTGGCTCACATGACACGAAAAGACCCCCACCCTCCCTTCACAATACCCTGCTACACACACAACACTCACTCACTCACTCACTCGATGGTAGGAAGGAAGGAAGGAATGATGGAAGGGAGGGAAAGAGGAAGGAAGGGAGGAAGGAAGGGAGGAAGGAAGGGAGGAAGGAAGGGAGGAAGGAAGGAAGGAAGGAAGGAAGGAAGGAAGGAAGGAAGGAAGGAAGGAAGGGAGGGAGGGAGAGAGGAAGGATGGAAGGGAGGGAGGGAGAGAGGATGGAAGGGAGGAAGGAAGGAAGGAAGGATAGAAGGAAGGAAGGATAGAAGGAAGGAAGTAAGTTACCCCGGTCCACTCTTACTAGACGACGGGTTACAATGTCCACATGAGATAAAGTTTAAGCCCGGTGCACTGTTACTAGGTGACAGGTTACATACTCCACTATCCCACCAAACAAACAAACATACATACATACATACATACAGACATAAACAAAACCCGGTGCACTCTTTCTCAACGACAGGTCACAAACAAAAAGATAAAAAAAAGATCAAGTGCTCGAATATAATTATGCATATATTTTTTTTATGAGAAGATAATGACCGTATAAAGTAAAGATGATTCGATATAATTTTTACTCTAATTTGCATATAATTTTACTGATTGGTATATTCTGAACGCTTTGGGGACAATCTGACCAAATACCAGTTACCATTTATGATATTGGTCGAGTTAATAAAATAAAGACACTTATATTAACAATAGAACCTATAGTAATAATAGTAGTATTAATAATAATAATAATAATAATAATAATAATAATAATAATAATAATAATAATAATAATAATAATAATAATAACAATAATAGAAATAATAACAGCATCAACTATAATAATAATAATAATAATAATAATAATAATAGAATAAAAAACCTATGTACACTTTTCCAAGTATGTACAGTATATACCTATTTCCTTATAACGAGTAACGCGATAGGTACAACATTGTTATTTCTTATTATTTTCCCTTATTATTCTGTGAGACACGTAGCGTAGGTGTGTGGTAGTGACAGCACGACACCTCCATTACCCACCATTATCATACCTGAGCTGAAGAGAAGAAAAAAACAACACAACACAACACAACCCACACTCTCCCTCCCTGAGAAAAAAACAACACAACACAACACAACCCACACTCCCCCTCCCTCCCTGAGAAAAAAACAACACAACACAACACAACCCATTCTCCCTCCCTCCCTGAGAAAAACACAACAACACAACCCATTCTCCCTCCCTCCCTGAGAAAAAAACAACACAACACAACACAACCCACTCTCCTTCCCTGAGAAAAAAACACACAACCCACTCTCCCTCCCTGAGAAAAAAACACACAACAACACAACCCACTCTCCCTCCCTCCCTGAGAAAAACACAAAACAATACTCACCCTCCCTCCCTCCCTCCCTGGCACCACCCCAACACACGCAAGGCAATGAATGAATGATGGAAGGTATGGCACGAACCTATACTATAATAATCTCCTTCTTCTTCTATGGACCAGGTACACCCTTTGAAAATAAACTAAACAAGAACTGTAGGAAATTGTACCATACTCTTTTTGCCAGACACGAAAGGAATGTATTATACTAATGATAGGAACCCTAGACTTTGCTACCTTAACATTGGAGGCTTCTGATTACTTCTGACCATGCCACGAAACATGCTCCTCCTTCTGTATAGATGGTGTTTCGTGGCAATATTTGAAGGACTTCTTTATAATCCAATTTTCTGTCTACATCACAGGGTCCCTTAAGGATCAGACGACAAACAAGACGTATTGTAAGGAAATTGTGTTCTCTTGTCAGACACGTATAGTAAGGTTAGGTAGTGATGAGACGACCCCCTCCCCCTAGTGATGAGACGACCCCCTCCCCCCTAGTGATGAGACGACCCCCTCCCCCCTAGTGATGAGACGACCCCCTCCCCCTGGTGATGAGACGACCCCCTCCCCCTGGTACACCTTCTCAGGGTCGAACCAGACAAAACAATATTAACAAAAACAATATACCTGTCTTCTGTAGAGTACATACACACACACACACACACACACACACACACATACATACATACATACTTTACTTTACTTAACTTCACACACACACACATACTTTGCTTTACCTTACATATAAACTTCACACATACTTTACTTTACCTTACATAACTTCACACATACTTTACTTTACCTTACTTAACACACACTTGTCACTTTCACTCACTCACACACACACACACACACACACACACACACACACACACACAGGTGCAGTACGTCCTTGTCCACACCTGGCCCTCTTCTGATTCATCAACGTACGGTCATACCTGTTCCCATTGTACAGTCAGGGTCAGAAGGTATGTCTGTCTGTCTGTCTGTGTCTGTCTGTCTGTGTCTGCATGCCTGTCTCTCTGTCTGTTTGTCTATGTCCGCATGCCTGTGTCTGTCTATTTATCCGTCTGTTTGCATGCCTGTCTGTCTGTTTTGCTGTCTGTCTGTCACCTTTCCTTCCTGTCTGTCTGTCTGTCTGGGAATTAGAGTTGTGATGCCTTGAATGAGACTAAATAAATACAATATAACAACCTCCTCATCAGCTTTAGAAGGTTTGGTTCATGTTCCCAGTAAAGGTGTTTCTGTCTCAAACCAATATTAGGGATCTCACAGTTCACAATATAAAAGATAGGTGGTGACGGGACTTTTGACCGTGGTTGTATACTTGCTCATACACACACACACACACACACGCATTATAACACACACGGACACACACACAAACACCATAGAGGCACACACACACACACAGACAGACAGGCACATCAACACTATTATGATTGGTGTTAAATATATTAGTTATTCAGCCCAGAGGACTCAAACGCAATAAAACTTAAGGGAGATTTATATACAAAATATACATATGCATGAAATACACAAAGTTATATACACCACACCCAACAATAATAACAACAACAACGATCCAAATACCCTTATGTGTAGGAGCTTAACAAATAAAAATACAAAAAGGGGAACAAAGAAAGAAATATATATATATATATATATATATAATATTTAAGTGGTGGCAGGAATATAAGGAGTGTAGAACTGCCCTATTCCAGACAAGAAGGAACCATCAGCTGTGAAAGTCAAGCTCGCACTGGTATATGATTTCTCTCACTGGTCACCGGCCAACCAGCTCTTATATATCCTCGATAAGCTCCGGGGGGGAGGGCGGAGGGAAACTAATTGGAGGGAGGTGTTTACATCACGGGGAACTAGCAAACGAGGCATTGTCGAGTCTCCACTTGAGCTCATACCTCCTGCTTCATAACACTTAGGCTAGAGCCATAACAACACACATACACACACACAATTTTCTCTCTCTCTCTCTCTCTCTCTCTCTCTCACACACACATACACACACTTACAATCGTTATGCAATACACCGTGTATAAGAATAAAAATGTGTCACAACAGCACCTGTACACTACACTAAAAAATAATTTAAATAAAAAAAAAAGTTTATGATTATTTTCCCTCTGAGTGGTTTGAGACATTCATAAAAGTTGTGATTGCTGCCGTCTGCACGTGTAGTTTTATTTACAAAGTTTATTCCACTCGTCCTGACCTCCATTTCCACACTGCTATCTTTTTAATTCTGGCGTAAAAAATGGAGTGATTCACCTTGTGATTTCTGTTTTGTGGAAATGATACTGGTTGAAGAGAATTGTCTACACTCTGTACCATCAGGTTAGGTTGGGATATTTTGGTTAGGTTAGGTTGGAATAATTTGGTTTGGTTTGGATTGGTTTGGTTAGGTTGATATATTTTGGTTAGGTTAAGTTAGGTTGGGATAATTTGGTTTGGTTAGAGTAGGTTAGGTTAGGTTTTTGGTTAGGAGATCCAGACATACAAGGTCATATGAGGTGAGGTGAGATACAGAACAAGCCAGACCTAGACAAACAAGGTCAGGTGAGGTGAAGTAAGGTCGGGTCAGCTGAGGTAAGGTAAGGTAAGATAAGGTGAGGTACAGAACAAGATAAGGTCAGCTGAGGTGAGGTGAGGTGAGATTCAGAACATGATAAGGTCAGCTGAAGTGAGGTGAGGTGAGGTAAGGTGAGGTGAGGTGAGGTAAGGTGAGGTGAGGTGAGGTAAGGTGAGATTCAGAACAAGATAAGGTCAGCTGAGGTGAGGTGAGGTGAGGTAAGGTAAGGTGAGATACAGAACAAGCCAGACCTAGACAAACAAGGGTAAAGTCGTGTTGGGTCAGCCAGTGATTAATACTGGGGTCATTGTTCTTACTGGGTCAAGGTCAGCCTCGCTAAACCTGTACAATACAATCCCTCTCCCTCCAGACACCCTATTCTTCCCTCCCTCCAGACACCCTATTCTTCCCTCCCTTTGTGTCTCATCTTTATTGTCTTATCTCATATGTTCTTCTCCCTTTTTATCTCCTCTTTATTCTCCCTCCAGCTCCATTTTCCTCCCTTTCTATTTCCTATTTATTCTCTCCTTCACATGCTTGTCTCTCTTGGTCCCCTTTCCTCCCATCGTATCTCCTATTTATTGTCTTCATATACTTCTCTCTCCAACACCATTTCCTCCCTTTATATCTTCTCTATTTATTCTCCCTCTAGCCACTCTTTCCTCCCATTGTATCTCCTCCTCCATCATTTATATTCTCCCTCCAGCTTCTCCCCTTCCTACCTTTCTATCTCTTCCTTTTTGTCTCGTCCTCCACATCTATTTACCTTCATTGTCATATCCGGGGTACAACAGGAAGGAAAGTACAGTACACTATATATATATTTTTTGTATATAAGCTACAGTAGGATTAATATGCCAAGATGGAAAAAAAAAATCATGGGTTGTGCAAGATGTCTCAACCCTTGACTTTATCCGAGTTAAAATAGATTAGAGGCTGTTCACCGATACATAGTTAAAATATCATAGTTAATAGTTCATTGTTAAAATTTAAGAAACTGAAACTGAAATTACTACTATTACAATAATAATAATAGTAATAATAATAATAATAATAACAATAACAATGATAATAACAATAATAATAACAAAAACAATAATAATAATAATAATTATAACAATAATAATAATAATAATAACAACAATAATAATAACAAATAACAATAATAAAAATAAATACTATTAACAATCACAACCATCACCAATAATCATCATAATCAAAATACACGACATAAAAAAAAAAATATGTATCTCACACCTTGCTCTCCGTTTCTCTTGAGCTTCCTGCCTGGCCCGCCCGCCTGTCCGTCTGTGTGTTGGGTGTCGAAGGGAACTGCTGCTGTATCGATTGTGGTGGTGGTGGAAACAGAGCATCGCCTAGCAACTGTTGGGTGGTAGTGGGTAGTGGTAGTGGGTGATAGTGGTAGTTGGTAGTGGGTGATAGTGGTAGTGGGTGATAGTGGTAGTTGGTAGTGGGTGATAGTGGTAGTGGGTAGTTGGTAGTGGATGATAGTGGTGTGTGTAAGTTGGTGAAATATAATATAAGTGGTTAAAGAGAGTTAGTGAAGTACTGAAAGACAGGTTTGGGTATAAGTTATTGAAAGACAGGGGTGGGTATAAGTTAGTGACAGACAAGTGTGGGTATAAGTTATTGACAGACAGGTGTGGGTATAAGTTATTGACAGACAGGGGTGGGTATAAGTTATTGAAAGATAGGGATGGGTATAAGTTATTGACAGACAGAGTTGGGTATAAGTTATTGACAGACAGGTGTGGGTATAAGTTAGTGAAAGATAGGGATGGGTATAAGTTATTGACAGACAGGTGTGGGTATAAGTTATTGACAGACAGGTGTGGGTATAATTATTGACAGACAGGTGTGGGTATAAGTTAGTGAAAGATAAGTGTGGGTATAAGTTAGTGAAAGATAAGTGTGGGTATAAGTTATTGAAAGACAAGTGTGGGTATAAGTTAGTGAAAGATAGGGTGGGCTGCAGGTTTGTAAAATATAGGTCCATACCTCTTTAAAAGTTAGTGAAATAAAATGGGGTATAAACTAAAAATAAAATAAAAATAGAGCGTACAAGTTAGTGAAAAGTAAGGGGAGTGTAAGTTAGTGAAATATATGAAGAGTACGAGTTAGTAAAATGGAGAGGACAATAAAGTTAGTAGTGAAATGGAGAGGACAATAAAGTTAGTGAAATATAGGGTGGGTGTTGTGTGTGAATTTTGTGAAGTTGTGAATTTGGTGTTAAATGGTATAGATTATTACTAATGGAAAGGAAATACAGTCACGTGTGAGTATAAACAAATGGAAGAATGCTTTAGGAATGATAGAAAATTGTCCTAAGCCTGAATGACCCTGGAGAGAGAGAGAGAGAGAGAGAGAGAGAGAGAGAGAGAGAGAGAGAGAGAGAGAGAGAGAGAGAAATGGAGTGCCTGAGAAGTGGAGAGAGAGAGAGAGAGAGAGAGAGAGAGAGAGAGAGAGAGAGAGAGAGAGAGAGATTGAAATAGAGTGCCTGAGAAGTGGAAAGAGAGAGAAAGTATCTTGCCAATACTAAACGAAAAGAAAAGAAACCAATCACTGTCCACATTGAAACGAAGAGAAAATAGGAGTACGTACAGTACCTAAAAAATAAATAAATAAAAAGGAAACATCTTGGCAACACGAAACAAAAAGAAAAAGAAAGAAGTTCGAAAAAAAAAAAAAATCCTACACCAACAAACACGAAATAAATAAATAGACAAAACAAAATAATGATCTTACCAACACGAAATGGAGAGAGAGAGAGAGAGAGAGAGAGAGAGAGAGAGAGAGAGAGAGAGAGAACTGGGGACCGCTTATCCGATACGAACGAAAAGATAAGAGAGGGATCATCTCACCAATACGTAAGGAGGAAGAGGAGGGAAAAACATCCAGCCAATTCACAACGGAGGGAGGGAGGAAGGAAGGGAGGGAGGAAGAAGGAAGGGAGGGAGGAAGGGAGGGGGGAAAGAAGAAAGGAAGGGAAGAAGGAAGGGAGGGATGGAGGGAAGAAGGAAGGAAGGGAAGAAGGAAGGGAAAATCCGAGACAAGCAACCCATCCATTGCTATCAATCATGGTGATGTATTGACCAAGAAGCTGCTGCCATATTACAGGGAAGGAAAGGATGGATGGATAGGTAGATGGATGGATAGATGTATGTATGTATGTATGTATGTATGTATGTATGGATAGATAGATGAATAGATAGATAGGTAGATGTATGGATGTATGGATGGATGTATGGATGGATGAATAGATAGATAGATGGATGGATAAATAGATAGATAGATAGATGTATAGATAGATAGGTAGATAGATGGATAGATAGATAGGTAGATGAATGTATGTATGTATGTATGTATGTATGGATAGATAGATAGATAGATGTATGGATTTATGGATGGACAGATGGATGAGTATTTTTAGTTTAAGTTTTTTAGTAAAAAAAAAACTTAAACTAAAAATACTCATCCATCTCTCCTATCACATCATCTTATAATACCTCAGTCTGGTTGGCGGCATAATTTCTTTTCCATTAATGTGTGTGTGTGTAGTGTTTATGACTTAATGTTTGTGTGTGTGTGTGTGTGTCAGGGTTGGATCAAATACAATTGAATTTGTATTTGACTTGTATCTAAATACAATTTTAATGTATTTGTATTTATATTTGTATTTTAGCATCTAGAGAAAAAAATATTTTGTATTTGTATTTGTATCATGGCACCCAGAAAAAAAGTATTTTGTATTTGTATTTGATATTTCGAGTCCAAATAATTTGAGGAGGATATGCAGAGAGAGAGAGAGAGAGAGTCAGACTATGACGGGTCACGTACACATACACGTCGTGTACGAGTATCATCCCTGTCCCACTCCCAGCCACACTCGCTGTCGCTGGTGGTGTGAGTCTAAGTTTAGTACTTTCAGTTTATTGACAACACTGACAACCTCAAGTTGTAGCGAAGAGGGTGGACAATTTACAATAATTCAATTGTGCCATAGCTGAGGTAATTAAGGTAGGTGTGTGTGTGTGTGTGTGTGTTCATTCTCTTTCCAGTTCTAATTTTCAATTACTGCTGTACACACGGCAGAATGTAGAATGTAATTGTAAACTTGTGTGAAAAAATGTTTTATTTTTTGCATATTTTCAAGAGTATTTTTTTTTTGTATCCTTAAAATCTGGAATAGGAGTATTTTTATTTTTATTAATATTTTCAGATTTGGGATTAAAAGTATTTGTATTTGTATTTATATTTTTGGAATCCCAAACGAAAGTATTTGTATTTGTATTTATATTTTTAAAATCCCAAACGAAAGTATTTGTATTTGTATTTGACTTGTAAAAAGTCAGTATTTGATCCAACCCTGGTGTGTGTGTGTGTGCGTGTTGTTGTTGTTGATGTTTATGACTTAATGTGTGTGTGTATATGTGTGTGTGTGTGAGGCTCAGGGTTCACAAACAGTCTGGTAAGGGAATGAATGAATGAATGAACCAACGGAATTCTTAATGTGTTTTTGAGGATGGCGACTCAAAACAATAACAAATTCTCTCTCTCTCTCTCTCTCTCTCTCTCTCTCTCTCTCTCTCTCTCTCTCTCATACACACTAACTCTCTAACTCTTCTCTCTCTCTCTCTCTCTCTCTCTCTCTCTCACATACACACACTCCATCTCTCTCTGTATCCATCTCTCACTCTCTCCATATCTCTCTCTCTCTCAATCATTTCTTTCATTTTCTCTCCATATCTGTTTCATTATTCCTCCTTTTCTTATTTTTTTCATTTCTTTCACATGCGTCTTCTCCCTCATCCTTATATTTCCATCCAATTATCTTTCTCTCTTTTCCTCCTTGTAACTTTTTCTTGTAACTTTTTCATATTTTGTCCCGTAATATTTCAATTCACTTTTTCTCTCTCGCACTGTAACTCCTCCACAATTCCATAATCTCTCTCTCTCTCTCTCTCTCTCTCTCTCTCTCTCTCTCTCACACACATACACTATCTCTCTTCCTCTCTCGCACTGAAACTCCTCCACAATTCCATAATCTCTCTGTCTCTCTCTCTGTGTGTGTGTGTGTGTGTGTGTGTGTTCATCAGGTCATCTCTTCCCCCCCCCCTCATTCAGGCAGGCCTCACAATGACCATCCTACTCCACTCTCTCTACTTCTCATTTCTCTCTTCATCCACTCCTCCTCTTCCTCTTCCTCTTCCTCCTCCTTTATTCCGTGCCTACCTTTTCCCCCCCTCCTCCTTCTCCTCCTCCTACTCTTCCTTTTATCCTTTACTTCTCTTCTTTCTCTTCCCTTTCCTTTCGTATTTTATCATCCCTTTTCCTTCCTATTCTGTTTTCTTCCTCACCTCCCTTCCTTTATTTATGTATGGCTATCTCCCCTATTCTCTTCTAGCTCCTTCCTTTATCCCCCAGTCTCCCCTTTCCTTTGTATTTCTTCTTTCTTCTTGTGTTACCATCTCCCCTCTTTCTCTTCTAACCTTTTCTCTTCAATCTTCGTTTATTTTCCATTTGCCATTCCCTCCTCCCATCTTTCTTATTTCCCCTTTACTCTCCTCCTCCTCCTCCTCCTCCTCCTCCTTTTTTTCCTTCCTTCTTTCTTTCTTTCCTTCCTTCCTCATTCCTCTCCTCTCATTTCTTCTCATTTCCTTCTCTATAATTATCCTCCTCCTCCTCTTATTTCCCTTTCTGTCCATCATTATCATTATTTTCTTCCTCTCCTCTTCCTCCTCCATTTCCTCTCTCTCTCTTATCACTTTTCTTCCTTCTTCTATTTATTCCCCCTCTTGCGTTTCCATCTTTTATTTACGTTTCTCTTTATTTTTCCCTTTATCTTTAATCCCCATTCTCCCTCTTCTTTTTCAATCTGTAATTTATATATATCTTTCTGCTGTTCTCTTTCATCTTATTTGTTATTTCCTTCCCTTCCTCTGTATTTCTATTTCTTCCCTGTTATTCTATTTCTATCTAAGTCTATTCTTCGTCTTCTTTACTCTTCCTTTTACCTTTGTCACTCTATATTCTCCTTCTATGCCTCTCCCATCCCTTTCTCTCCTCTCCTCTTCTTTCCTCCTCTCCTCTTCTCCCCTCCTCTCCTCTTCTTTCCTCCTCTCCTCTCCTCTTCTCTCCTTTCTTTCTCTCCCAGCTTGTGTCATCTTGCTTGTTTTCCTCTCCTCCTCCTCCTCCTCCTCCTC
This sequence comes from Petrolisthes manimaculis, assembly GCA_034508575.1. NCBI lineage: Eukaryota > Metazoa > Arthropoda > Malacostraca > Decapoda > Porcellanidae > Petrolisthes > Petrolisthes manimaculis. The sequence goes on along the minus strand of JAWZYT010006927.1, from coordinate 25,126 downwards.
CACCTCCTCCTCCTCTGCCATTCCTCCTCCTCCTCCTCCTTTGCTATTCCTCCCTTCCTCTCATTCTACCACTGATCCCAATCTTCTCCTTTACTCCTCCTGCTTCTGTTATCTTGTTCTCCCTTCCACCTGCTTTCTTGTTCTCCCTTCTTCCACATTTCTTTTTATTCTATTTCCCTTTCCATTTCTACTTTCTTTATCCTTCTTCCTCTTTTCTTTTATATTCTCTCTATTCCATTTCACCTGCTTTCCTTATCACCTCCTTTTCTTCCTTTATTCCTATTCTTTCTATTCTATTTATTCTTCCCTTTCCATTTCAACTTTCGTTATCTTTCTTCCTCCTTTCTTTCTATGATATTTATTCTAACTTTCCTTTCCTTTCTCTCCTTTACACATTTTTCTTCCTTCCTTTCTTACACACACACACACATACATAGAGAGAGAGAGAGAGAGAGAGAGAGAGAGAGAGAGAGAGAGAGAGGAAAGCCAAACACGCCTGGAGATTGTAGATAGCCAACTTTTTGATCCTCCTCTCTCTACTCAGCCTCTCTCTCTCTCTCTCTCTCTCTCTCTCTGGGTGGGTGTGTTCATGTGTGTGTTCATATGTGAGTGTATGTGTTCATAAGTGTGTGTGTTCATAAGTGTGTGTGAATGTATGATTATGTTCTTGTATGTATGTATGTATGTATGTGTATGTTCATGTGTGTGTGTGTGTGGTTATGTTCATACGTGTGTGGTTATGTTCAAGTGTATGTATGAGTGTATGGTTATGTTCATGTGGTTATGTTCATGTGTGTGTATGTATGTATGTATGTGTATGTATGTATGTATGTGTATGTTCATGCGTGTAAGGTTATGTTCATGTGTGTGTTCATATGTATGTGTGTGTGTGTGTGTGTGTGGTTATGTTCATGTGTGTGTGTATGTGTGTGTGTTCATATGTGTGGGCAGTTGGTTTTCACGGTTAACCTGGTGAAGGGATTATCACGGACACTGAACATTGGCTGCTGTGTTGGGGGGACTGTATGGCTGAGTGGGAGGATGGCTGGCTGGCTGTATGGCTGAGTGGGAGGATGGCTGGCTGGCTGGCTGAGTGGGAGGCTGGCTGGATGGCTGGCTGAGTGGGAGGATGGCTGGCTGGCTGGCTGAGTGGGAGGCTGGCTGGATGGCTGGCTGAGTGGGAGGGTGGTTGGATGGCTGGCTGAGTGGGAGGCTGGTTGGATGGCTGGCTGAGTGGGAGGCTGGATGGCTGGCTGAGTAGGAGGCTGGATGGATGGCTGAGTGGGTGGCTGGCTTGCTATGTGGTTGAGTGGCTGGCTGACTGGCTGGTTATATGTCTGGCTGACTGGCTGGTTGACTGGGTATGTGGCTGGCTGGCTGAGTGGCTGGCTGACTGTCTGGCTTGCTGGGTATGTGGCTGGTTGGCTGGGTATGTGGCTGACTGGCTGGATATGTGGCTGGGTGTTCGGCTGGCTATATGGCTGGTCTCTACATGGTGATGGTGGTTTATATTGCTTGACTTATGGTGTGTGTGTGTGTGTGTCGTTCCCAAACTGGGGGGTGGGAGAGGGGGGGGCTCACCACTATGGGAAGGGGGGGGTGAGGTTCAGCCAAATACAGAAGTCGTGAAACAGTCTACAAAAAAAAAAAAAAAAAAAAAAAAACTGCAATATTGCAAGAAAAAATAAACACAAATTATAACCACCAATAAAAACATCAGTACTTCAAAATAATTAATCTTTTAATATAATGCATCAAAACCAAATTGATCAAAATAGGTGAAGTATATCCGTCATATCTGAATTAAAATCGTCTTTCACCATCACTATATATAACTCATACGTACGAATGGTGAAAATGACGTGAACTTATGGTGACGACTGTACGCATTAACTTCATTATCTTCCGACTTCCCTATCTATAGTCCTTATCTCCCTACCTCCTTTCCTCCCTTCCCTTCCAAACGTCCCTATCTTCTTCCCTCAATCCCTTTCTCTCAGTCCCATTTCCCTCTCCCACCTTCATTCATTTCCTCCTTTCTCCTCTTTCAATTTCCCTTAGTTCTTTCCATTCTCCCTTTCTCCCTTCCTACTTTTCCTTCTCCCTTTCCTTCATTCACTACCTCTCTTCCAAGCCTCCTTCTTACCTCATTTCTTTTCCTCCAATTCCCTCTCTTCCTCCTCATATCCCTCCCTCCCTACCAATCCCTTTCTCCTTATCTCCCTCCCTCCCTCCATTCCTTCTAATCAATCTCCTTACCTTCCTTCCAAACATCCTCCTCCTTATCCCCCTTCCTCCCTTTCAATCCCCCTTCCTCCCTCCCTCACTTTCAATCCCCCTTCCTCCCTCCCTACCTTTCAATTCCCCATCTCCTTACCTTCCTCCTTTACCTTCTTGCCTTCCTCCCTCCCTCCCTACCTTTAAATCCCCCTTCTCCTTACCTCCCTCCCTCCCTCCCTCCCTTACCTTCCAGATCTGCTTATACCTTCCTCCTTCACTTCCAATCTCTCTAACTTCTTCCCTCCAATCTTCACACCCCAGTCATAAATTCACCTCAACTCTCAAAACGTCTGCTTCTCTGACATCCACCATACACATCCCTCCCCCATCTTTCTCTCTCCTTCCACCCCTTCCCATCCACCTTTCTTTCTCTTTCCACCCCTCCCCTCCACCTTTCTCTCTCCTTCCATCCATCCCCTCCACCTTTCTCTCTCCTTCCACACCCATCCCCTTCACCTTTCTCTCTCCTTCCACACCCATCCCCTCCACCTTTCTCTCTCCTTCCACCCCCTACATCTTTCTCCTTCCATCCCCCTCCCCTCCACCTTTCTCTCTCCTTCCATCCCCCTTCCCTCCACCTTTCTCTCTCCTTCCCCTCCTATCCACCTTTCTCTCTCCTTCCATCCCCTCCACCTACACTATTTATCACCCTATTCTCCTCCACCCACCCAGTCAGTCAGTCACCCAGTCAGTCAGTCATCCACCCGTCAATCCACTCACCCACTCAGCCACCATTCAGACAGACATATGTATGCATCCACTTTCACCTTGCTCCACTCTGCCCATTCATCCACTCACTCCATCAATCTTAAGTTCCTCCTTCGCCTTCTTCCACTCTATCCATCCATCCATCCACTCATCCACTCACTCCATCAATCTAAGTTCCACCTTCACCTTCTTCCATCCATCCATCTATCCATTCATCCATCCATCCACTCACTCCTCCACCTACACTAACATTAACCTTACATCCACCACATTATCCATCCATCCATCCACCCATACATAAGGCTCCACCATTACCACCTTGCTCCACTCCACCCCATCCATTAAATCATCCATATCAGTTAATAGATATAAAAAGTTTTCTCTTATCTCCCTCTGTCTTCTCATTCTATTTCATATCTTTGCTTTTATATTATTTCCTTTTTTTCACTCTTTATTTACTTTTTTTTTTTTATCTATTTTTTTGTTATTATTATTATTATTATTATTATTATTATTATTATTATTATTATTATTATTATTATTTTAATTATTATTATTATTATTTTAATTATTATTATTATTATTATTATTTTAATTATTATTATTATTATTATTATTATTATTTTTTTTTTCTTTTTATTTTTTTTTTTGGGGGGGGGGGGCTGGGATGTTTTTTTATTCGTGTTCCCTCTGTGTTTCATTCATTTATTCCGGTGTGTGTGTGTGTTTATTTTTTTTATTTCATTTTTTTATTCCCCTCTTTGCTTCGCTCTTTTATTCCTCTCTCTAATCTATTTTCATTCCCTTTTTTGTCACTCTCTCTCTTTTTATTCCTCGTTCATTCTTTATTTTATTTTATGTGGACAATTTTTTCCTTCTCTTTCATGCACCCTTCTTTATCAAATATATTTTTTTATCTTCCTACACTTCTTCCCTCCCTCTTTCTCTCTTTTCTGTCTCCTATCTTCTTTCTTCGTATTTATCATTCTTCTCCTGTCTTCCTTCTCTTCCTCTCGTGTTTTCTTCTATGTCGTTCTTTTATTCTCTTTTTCCTCTTCCAATATCTTTCTTTCGCAATCGTTGTAAGGTATTTCACTTCTTCCCTCCCCTTTCAAAATTAATCTTCTTTGCTTTCCTTTCATCTTCCTTCCTTTCCTCCTTCACCACTTCCCGTGTTAAGTCTCTCTCTCTCTCTCTCTCTCTCTCTCTCTCTCTCTCTCTCTCTCTCTCTCTCTCTCTCGTTATTCCTCTTGGCTAAGTCTTACCCTCGCTTTCACCTTCCCTCCCTTCATCTATATTCTCCTTCTTCTTCTACTTCCTCTCCTTCAAACATTTCACCCTTCCTTCCCCCTTCCCTTCCTCTCTCCCTTTTCCTACCTCTTTCTCCCTCTTCCCTTCCTCTCCCCTACCTCTTTCCTCCCTCCCATCTACCTCTTTCCTCCATCATTCTCTTTCCTTTTCCTTCCTACTTCTCTTCCTACCTTTCCTCTTCATCCCCCTCTTTCCTCCATCTTTCTCCCTATTTCCTCCCTCTCCTCCACCTCTTTCCTTCATCTCTCTCCTTCCAACTTCCCTCCCTCGCCTCTAGCTCTTTCCTCCATCTTTCTCCCTTCCCCTCTCTCCCTCTGTCCTCCACGTCTCCCCTTTCCTCCACCTCTCTCCTTCCACCTTCCCTGCCATCCTTTTCTCTTCCCTCCCTCTCCTCTACCTCTTACCTCCACCTCTCTCCTTTCCTCCACCTCTCTCCTTTCCTCCACCTCTCTCCTTTCCTCCACTTCTCTCCTTTCCTCCTTGCCTCCTTGGTGCACCTGCCTCACCAACTTGAGACCTCCACTGGCTTATTAAATCTGTAGGAAGCGATGGCCCAGTCAGCTTCAGCTTCATCTCTCTCTCTCTCTCTCTCTCTCTCTCTCTGGCTTCACTTCCTACTCCTCCCCTTCCCTTCCTCCCTCTTTGCCTCTCTCTCTCATTGGCTTCATTGGCTCCACCCCCCACTCTCTCTTCCCACGATGGCTTCTTCTAAATATAATTCATACCTTTAAATGGAGGAATCAGTAGCCTTCAACTCCTCCACAACCCCCCCCCCCCTCCCACATCAAAACTGAATTTAATTGAAGCCTCCATTTCTATAACTAAGAACTGGAGGCTTCATTTTTATTTATTACTTTTTTCTTCTTCTTCTCTCAAAACATTTTCTAGGGGATTTAAACTATATTTTTATCTGCTATGGCACCTTCCTTCCTCAGTTTTTATCATTTTTTTTTTACCTCTGACTTCCTTTTATTTTTATTTTCTTTTTTTTTTTTTTTTACCTCTGACTTCCTTTTATTTTTTTTCGAGATTTCCTCTTTCCTTTGCATGATGGCATTCTTCTTTCTACTTCTATTTTCCTATCTTTACTTCAATTCTCCTCTTTACGTCTATTCTTCTCTCTTTACTTCAAATTTTCTGTCTACACACTTCTATGTTTCTCTCTACACACTTCTATTCTCTCTACTTCAATTCTCTTTTCTAAGTCCATTCTTCTCTCTTTAATTATATTCTTCTCTCTATTTATAGTCTTCACTCTACTTCTATTCCTGACTTCTGACCTCAAAAACGTAACGTATCACCTAGGGAGACTTATTTTTGGCGACATGCAAATTTTGTGACGCGCCAATTTGCATATTTATTTTTTTGTTTGTTTCTGTCGCTGCTTGATGGAGGGTATGTTGTGATTTATCTTATTTGTTTTTCCCTGGCAAGCTTAATTGAGTGATACTGGTTCCTCCTCACGGTGCCGGAAAACAGGGCATGTAATGAAGGAATCTGTTTCGTGGTATGGTTTGGAGGAGTAGGTAAACTTTTGATTGAATTTAACCAGATGTGTGTGTGTGTGTGTGTGTGTGTGTGTGTGTGTGTGTGTGTGTGTGTGTGTGTGTGTGTGTGTGTGTGTGTGTGTGTGTGTGTGTGTGTGTGTGTGTGTGTGTGTGTGTGTGTGTGTGTGTGTGTGTGTGTTTCGTGGTAATATTATTTTGAAGAACTAATTTATCTCCAATTTTCTGACTACATCACAGGGTCCCTTAAAAAACAGAGACGATAAAAAAACAAATCATTCAAAGTGAAAAAAAAGTAGCAAAGAGCAATTAATGAAAACAAAGACAGAAAAGAAAAAGTTTTTAAGGAGTGATAGAAAAAAACACTTGAGGGACCCTGTGATGTAGTCAGAAAATTGGAGATAAATGAGTCCTTCAAATATTGCCACGAAACACACACACACACACACACCTATATGGGAGGAGTTTGTTTCGTGGCATGGTCAGGAGGAATCAGAAGCCTCCAATTTTCATACACGATCACAGGGTCCTTAAGGGGGAAAAATAAATAGTTTGGAAAAGCAATTAAAGAAGCAACACAAACGAGAAAGTAACCAAAAAAAAAAAAGCCCAGTGATTGTAAAAGTTGAAGGTAAAGATGTACTTGGTCCCCCCCCCCCCCGGCTGTGTGTGTGTGTATGTGTGTGTTTGTGTGTGTGTGTGTTGGTGTGTGTGTGTGTGTGTGTGTTGGTGTGTGTGTGTTGGTGTGTGTGTGTGTGTGTGTGTGTGTTGGTGTGTGTGTGTGTGTGTGTATGTGTTGGTGTGTGTGGGGGTGGGTGTAGGTGTAGGTGTTTTCTGTGTGTGTTGGTGTTGGTGTGTGTGTGTGTGTGAGTGTTGGTGTGTTGGGGTGGGTAGGTAGGGGGGGATGATTTGATATGACCTGACCTTACTAAACCTTACCTAAACTGACATAGAATCCCCTGACCTAATCTGAACCTTGTATATATACTGACCTTTCCTTATTTCTAAGTGTCCCCATTCTCTATGACCCAACTTGACCCAATGCGAGTAAACAACATTCAGTCTGACCTTATCTAAATTGAGGGTTAATTGAACGTAACCATTCCTCCCTTGAACATATCTCACACTGACCAAACAAATGCTGTGAATAAAAAGTGAATTAACATGATATAAAACCAACCATAAGTCAACTAACCTAACCTAACCAAACCTAACCTAACCTAACCTAACTTAACCTAACCTAAGCCAACTAACCTAACCTAACCAAACCAAACCAAACCTAACCTAACCAAACCTAACCTATCTAAACCTAACCAAAGCCAACTAACCTAACCAAATCTAAACTATACCGTAATCTAAGAGGTAAGCACTGGTCGACGTAACCTAAATCACCAGTCCTAACCAACCCTATACAATCAAACCTCCCATAAGTTTAATCTATTAATTTCATACCAGTCCTAACCCAAGTTAACTTAACTTAACCTATATTATACTATCTTAATCTAACCTAATCATAATTATGCATCCAAACCTAACCATAATTATGCCTCTAAACCTCCCATTAGTTACTCTAGCCAAACCTGACCTACGCTAACTTAACCTGACCTAATCTAAGAGGTAAACAGTGGTCGACCTAACCTAAACAAACCAAACCTAACCTAATCTACGCTAACCTATCCTAAATTAGTCTAAGCGGTAAACGGTGGTGGACCAGACTTAACCTAACCTAATCTAACTTAATCTGACCTAATCTAACTTAACCTGACCTAATCTAAGCGGTAAACAGTGGTGGACCTAACCTGACCTGACCTGACCAGAGGACCAACCACAAGGCGACCACAGAAAATCAATACCACCACCAGCCACAGCCTCGCCAAGGGACACCATTAAAAGTACACACACACACACACACACACACACACACACACACACACACACACACACACACACACACATTTACAGTCACTCATACACAGACACACACACATTTACAGTCACTCATACACAGACACGTACACACACGCACTCACTCACTCGCATACATACACATACATACACCTATGAGATACTAGGACACACATATACATACAAATACACACACATATGTACCTGGAAAATTTTATGTATTTGTATCACCATTGTAACACACATCACCATTTTTTTACATTGTCTCATCCCTGTATATTTTCAGCCCTAGGGCTGCACTTTATGTAATAAACCGTTTATTATTATTATTATTATTATTATTATTATTATTATTACACTGCACTCTAATTTAAAACTGTATCTCCACCCCAACCCAACACAACACCTGGACCTGAAATGTGTGTGTGTGTGTGTGTGTGTGTGTGTGTGTGTGTTCTCATTAGTCTTCCGACGCCCTGGACAAATGGTTTATGTCTTCCCAGCGGTTAAAGTGATCGCGCGCGCGCACACACACACACACACACACAGACACACACACAGACAAGAAACCCGTGATTGGTAATATAATAATAGGTATCCCTCCCTTGACCTTTGACCTTTGCCCTGACCTCATTTACCATTGCTCTAGTTTCACCTTTGACCTGATTTTCGCTGGCCTAATTTCGGCAAAAATGAGGTGAAGATTTGGGCTAACCTATATAGTTCAGACGTGACCTAATTTCTGAGTAAGGGGAGTTTTTTTTTTTTTTTTTTTTTTTTTTTGTGTGTGTGTGTGTGTGTGAATTGGAAGGTCTCTGATTCCACCAAACTGTGCCTCGAAACAGTATCCTTATTAGTACACTCGTGATAAATATTATTATTTCTGAACAGAGCTAGTGTTAGGAGCAGAAAGCTTCGAATTGCCTGCCTGGTATTGTTCATTTCCCCACTCAATGCACCTATAGAGGCTGACACACCCGTAGTTTTAAAACATTTGAGGGCCCTTACTGGAGCTCTATGAATTCTCCAAACTACTCCAGGCAACAGATTTCCTATTCGAAACACTGAAGCGTTCTGTGGCCTGGATTATTTGGAGGGTTCATAGAGCTCCAATAAGGGCCCTCAATTTTTTTTTAAACATATGTATGAATGAATTTATATGATGGAAAGATGAGATAAATGAGACAATGAGATGAATAATGAATAAAGAGATGAATAATAAACGGCCAATAGATAGACAGAAAACGAGATACATACAAGTCAAGAAAAAAAAAGATAAATATCACTCACTTACATGTAAAATAAATAGATAGAGACAGAAAGTGAGATAGATACAACGATAAACATAACACAGTATAAGCTCACAGGAAAGTTCTCAAATATATACGTAAGGCAGGAAGAAGAGCCTCAAAAGAAGATTATTATGGTTCTAAAGAATAAATAATGGTGCAGCATGTGTTGGCAATCTATTATGTAAATGAGTTGAGGGAGTGTGTGAGGCTGGAAAATACACAAGCCATAGTTAACCTGCAGGCATCATAACACACGGTTACTGCCCTCAATATACAAAACACTACTACTACTACTACTACTACTACTACTATTGCTGCTACTACTACTAGGTTACTGGCCTGTATATACAAAACACTACTACTACTACTACTACTGCTGCTACTACTACTAGGTTACTGGCCTGTATATATAAAACACTACTACTACTACTACTACTACTACTACTGCTACTAGGTTACTGGCCTGTATATATAAAACACTACTGCTACTGCTACTACTACTACGTTACTGGTCTGTATATATACCAACACTAGTGCTACTACTACAACTACTACTACTGGGTTACTGGCCTGCCCACACCACTACCATCACTACCACTATCACAACTACAATCACAATCACAACTACCATCACTACCACAACTAGGCCTACCACCATCACAACCACAACCCCAACAATCACCATCACAACCCAAATAATCACAATCACAACCACCATCACTACCACAACTAGGCCTACCACCATCACAACCATAACAATCACAACCATAACAATCACCACCACCACCACCATCAAGTCATACAGTTACGGATGAAAAAAAATAAAAAAAAAAGTTTCAGGACACTCGCTCAATGTTTTCAATAATTTTCTAGTAAAGTTTAGAGAGAGAGAGAAATAAAGTTGGGCTATATATTATTCTCTCCAACTTTTATTATTTCTACACAGTTACCAACAAAAGTTCGTGGGCAAAATCACGGCCAGAATTTTTATTATGCGTTTGCAGTCGATGTGAAAATTTTTAAGAGACAGGCATTCCCTACCCTTAGGTTAGGTTAGGTTAGGTTAGGTTACGTTTAATTAGGTTAGGTTAGGTTAGGTTAGGTTAGGTCAGGTCAGGTTTAGTT